>PVIA01004790.1:0-129526 GCA_004024845.1 Tonatia bakeri | reverse complement strand
CGTTGTGGCCTTACGCCCAGGATGCCTTACGTGCCCAGTGCTACTGCTTTTTGTGCCACGACCCCTCTCCACCCGGCAGTCCGACTCCACCCTTCCTACTGGTCTGAATGAATGTGTCTATTTGAACTCCTTGGTTGTCTGACTTCAATACAGTTCAATTTTCTGTCAGTTCTGGTTGTTATTTTGTTTCTAAATTGTTGTTGTCCTTATCTTGGTTGTGGGAGGAGGCACAGTGTGTCTACCTACGCCTCCATCTTGGCCGGAAGTTGGCTACAAGTCTTGAAATACAGTTTTGTTTTTAATCACATTAGCCAGCCCTCGGTCAAGTACACTGTATCATTATCCATCAGCAGCGATGGTGACCTTCTGGCACTGGGGCCTCATTCTCTTGGATTCACACACGAGTCCCAGGTTCTTCGTCTTTGTCCAGGGGGTGTCCATCCTCACCCCATCTGCTCACTGTGTGCACACCAGAGGCGGCTGCCAGCGGACTCCTCCACTTAATCACGACAGACTGGCTTATCCAGGCCAACTAGACAAACAGTGGAGAGTATTTGGGCTAGAAAGGGGGAACAGTTCATTTTGTCTTCTTTTTTCCCCATTCTTTCTTTTGAGAGAGGTCATGTGGAATTGGATTTTTAAAAAAATATTTTATTTATTTATTTCTAGAGAGGGGGAAGGGAGGGAGAAAGAGGGGGAGAGAAACATCAGTGTGTGATTGCCTCTCGTGCACCCCTGCTGAGGACCTGGCCTACAACCCAGGCATGTGCCCTGACTGGGAATTGAACCAGTGACCCTTTGGTTTGCAGGCCAGTGCTCAGTCCACCGAACCACACCAGCCAGGGCTGCAACTGGCTTTTTTAGTGAGAGGAGAATACAGTCATATGCCACTTAATGATGGGGATATGTTCTGAGAAATGCATCGTTAGGCAACTTTGTCATTGTGCAAACGTCAGAGTGCCGCTAAACAAACCTAGGTGATCTAGCCTGCTGCTTCTCGGTTACCAACCTGGGCAGCATGTCACTGTACTGAATACCATAGGTAATTGTGACACAACAGTAAGTGTTTTTGTATCTAAACAGAAAAGGCACCGTAAAAATAAGGTATAATAAAGATAAAAAATGGTGTCCCTGCCTAGGGCACTTACTACGACTAGAACTCGCAGACTGGAAGTTGCTCTGGGTGCGTGGGTGAGCGAGTGGCGAGTGAGTGTGAAGGACCAGGACATTACTGGACAACACTGCAGACTTTATAACCACTGTCCACCTAGGCTACATCGAATTTAGAAAACACCACGAGATTAAATCAAGTGCAAGAGAAAATGATGCAATCGAGAGACCTGGCATACTTTTTATAGTATCTACTTTTTAATAAGTAGAAAGACTATATTCTAAGGATAAAAAGTATAATGTAGTAAGTACACAAGCCAGTAACACAGGTGTTGATATCAGTATCCAGTATTATGTATTACACACAATTATATGTGCTGTAATTTTATACGCCTGCAACGCAGTGGGTTTGTTTACACCGCATCACCGTGAACGCAGAAGTGATACACGTTAGGACCACTGTGAAGTCACGAGGTGATACTTCTGCTCCATCGTCACCTTATGGGACCACCGTTGTATATGCATCTTCTCGTTTACCAAAATGCTGTTATGCGACGTGTGACTGTACGTACTTACAGGCTTTGTGCCAGTGGTGTTGGATTTGGGAGCCTGGCCAAAGGGCTCCAAGAAGAGGCCTAAGGGGCTGAGGTGTGTGAGCAGAGGGTAGCGGGCCTATCAGCACTGGCTGTAGGCAGAACGCCAGTCGTGGATGGAAATAAGCTGCCAGGGAGGCTCGGGTGAGTAGCCTGAGGGCGGGACTCACACCTGGAGTGGAGTGCAGGGGAGGGGGTGAAGGTGTGTGTGTGGGGGGTGAGGGGGTGGGTGTGTGTTCCGGGAAGCTCTGCAGCCAGCAGGCTCCTGGAGCCAAGGATCCAGGTTCTACTGGGGTGAACTGTGTGTGACCCGGTGATTGTTGCTCTTCCTGGTGCTTTGGTGCCCTTATCTGTAAGTGGAGATGATATGAGTACCTGCCTGGTAGGTTTGCAGAGCAGACTAAGAGAGATAACATATGAAAAGCACTTAGAACCCTGAGTGCCTGGCCCTTCTTATCACCACCCCCAGGAAGTCGGGACGGGAGTGCAGCGAGAGGTGAGGAGTACGCAGGCGAGGGCTCGAAATGGGAGACAAGGACAGGAGTCCTCCTGCCACTCCGGAGCTGCAGGGCTCCTGCCTCTGAGCTCCTGTGTGACTCAGGCAGACTCTTAGTGGAAAACCTTCCTCTCCCAATAAGGTCATTTCCCTAACCCCCAGGGCTGGGAGGTGGCACCTCCTTGAGCCTCAGCCACCAAGGTCCCTTTTGTGAAGATCTAGCTCTTTCTTCCTTGTATCCCATTGGCTCTGGACATGCAGTTGCTATTGCAGTCGCTGAGTCACAGAAGGTCCACCTTGGCCGATAGGCCTGTGCCTGAAGGAGGACAGTGGGGCCAGCAGCCGCTCCAGGCTGGCCCTTCTTGGGCTTTTGGGTTGGAAACATGAAGTGTGACTTCCCTTGCTTGGGGAAGCCTGAGCCAACCCACGTTTGGGCTTATCTCTTTACTCTACGCAGTGTTTGTTTTAGGAAAATCAAAGCGCATTCTTTTCCTGCTTCCTTCAAAGGGAGGAAGAGCCAGGCTGGCTGCTGCTTGGGAGCAGGGGCTGCTGCATTAAGAGGGGCCAGATTGGAGCTTCTCTCTTAGCTGCTTCCCCCGGGTTGCTTCAGTTCATTATGACACCCACACTTAGGGCTCGAGGTGGACAGTCTCTCTGAACTTGGCTCTGGGAGGGGAGGATGCCCTAGGCTCACCTACCCATACAGACCTCCTGGCTCCAGGTCACAGCCCTTCACCCTTTGTACTGCTGAGGCCCCGCTTCCACTCCAGGCTCCTCCTTGCTGGGCCACCCCTCTGGAGTGTGCAGTTTCTGCAGCTCAACTAGGGGGCTAACTCCCCTGCCTGCAGCCCAAGGGGCCTTGGATCCACAAGAAAGTTATCCATCCCCTCCTCAAGTTGTGCTTCATTTCTTTCCTTCTTCCCATGTCAGGCCTGCGAGCTCCTAGGGCCAGGACCACGTTGTCCCTCCCCACTTCCAGGGAAGGTCAGAGCCCCTGTCCTCCCCTGTTCACCTCCACTGGGTTCAGAGTTTCTTGTTGCGGGCACTGAAGGGGTGAGACCAACTCTCAAGTCCCAGATGCGGGGAACAAGTTGCTCTTACTTTGAGATGCTTCTAGGAGCCCTGGGAGTCCTCTGGGTTGCTGGAGGCCGCAGCCAGGACTGGACAAGGCCTGTGTGCAAACGCTGGAAGGCCACTTGGGCTTCCTGAAGTGGTGGAGTCACTGCAGGGGTGAAGACTTGGTCACCCCTGGCTAGGGCTTTGCAGGGTTCAAATCACCTTTCATAGCCAGAATCTTGCAGTATAAGCTGCAGTGCTCTGAGCCTTAAAAAAATTAAAAAAAAAGGGCCCTGGCTGGTGTGGCCCAGTGGATTGAGCTCTGGACTATGAAACAAAGGGTCGCTGGTTCAATTCCCAGTCAGGGCACAGGCCTGGGTTGCCGGCCAGGTCACCTGTAGGGGCTGCACAAGAGGCAACCAAACATTGATGTTTCTCTCCCTTTCTTTGTCTCTTCCTTCCCCTCTCTAAAAATAAATAAATAAAATCTTTAAAAATAAATAAAATGCATTCTTTACTGATGCTAACTGATTTAAAAATTGTAAAAAAATTAAAAAAGAAATGTGGGTATTTCTAAACATACAAAAGCAGAGAGAATAGAACAATGAGAGCCCAAGTACTTCATCACCAGATTCAAAAGGCCCTAACTTTCTGCTGTTGTCTCCTCAGCCCCCACATCTCCCCTCTTTCTTTGTAATACTCTCCTCTTTAACCTGCACACCAGCACCACTGATGGTTTTTCAGATAAATTTGGCCTGTGCCCTTCTGCCATAGCAAACAGAAAACCAGTGCTGTGGTCTTGGTTTATGAACTCGGCTTACTGTTTTACATTGGGGAGACGTGATGTGTTTTCACAGACAGCTTAATCTAATGGCAAATTCTTGTCAGAAAGAACAGCCCAGTGTAATGCCAAATGGAAAATAGTTGTTTGAGGCAAACATTTTTCTACACCCAATCAGGCAGCATTAAATAATGATGTGACTGGCCAATTTCTGCAGCTGCTTGGGGCTGGGGGCTGGCTCTTCACTGAGAGCCCTTTCCAACTTCCACAGAAGCAGGCCTCTCTGGGCTAGAGGCTCTCCTGCAGCCTTGATGGCTGGTGGGGGTGGGGGGTGGGGTGGGGGCGATGGAGGATGCTGCCCATGACGTTACTCATCAGCCTTTTTGAAGGAATGGCACCATTATTTCTGTGAGAGGCAACCGTGGGAAAGGGCTTTTCTTTCCTGATATCTGGTATGATCTTTTCTTTTTGGTGACAATGAGAACTAAGAACACTGTTGCATTTCACTTTTTGCCTTGGCTACCAGGAAGCATGGTTCTCAATTTATAGCCCAATTAGAATAACTGCTCCACCTGTGAAGCAGGTGGTTCCAGTTAGCTTATCTCCTCCCATTTCCTCAATATGATTTCCGATTTCTCACTTTTATCTTCATGTGCTGGAGGTACAAGGGTTTTATTGTACCCAACCTGCATTTTCACTTCTTTGAATTAGGAGTGGTAGAAATTAACTGCAAAAGCAAACAGAATAAAAACTGTATTTCCCCTATCCATAGAACCTTTATGAGAAATCCAAAGAGGTTAAAGTACTAGGCCAAGACAACACAATCAGTATGTGGTGAGGAGGGTGACCAGAACTACTTCCATACAGCACATTTATACTTGGTAGTTTACGGTTTTTACTTTTCAAAGGGCTTCCTCATATCTTGAGCAAACCATCTCAATTTGTCCTTGATTTGTTCTTTCAACAAATACTCTTTGCTCACTTTATCTATATCATAGTAGGCACTATGGGTGGGTAAATCAAGATAAAACAAACACTGTCCTTAGGAAATTCACAGTTTAATAGGGGATATCAGACATGTTCATCTAATTGTAACACAAGATAAAAATGGTGGGAATGTCTTAGATAAAGTTTATTGGAGATGACAGGAGGAAGAAGTTATTTTAGATGAAGAATGAGGGCAGACTTTGTGTAAATAGTCGGCATTTAAGTTGCTTCTTGAAGGCAAGGGAAGGTATTGACTTTTTATCTTGTTCACACCGCCTTTATACAGAGGATGGAGTCCCACAGACAGAGGAAGGGCTGAAGAACTGGCTTGGGACACAGGGACGGACGGTTGGACCTGTCACAAAAAAGCCATGCTTTTCACAGAACCATTTTGTTGATTTTTTCTCTGTTGATTTCTTTCTAATTTCATTGACTTCTGCTTAGTTTGGATTTATTTGTTTTCTTTTTCTAGTTTCTTACAGTGTTTTTATATTAGATTATTAATTTTACATTTTTCTTCTTTTCTTATGTATTTACTCAACGCTATAAATTTCTGCTAAGCAACGTTTTCTTTGCCTCCTGTGAATTTTTATCTTTTATGTTCATTTTCAGTTAGTTCAAAATTGTATTTAAAATTCTTTCTCGAGACTTCTTCTTTGATCCATGTGTCATTTAGAATTGTGCTGTTTAATCTCCAGGTACTTTGTCCTATCTTTCTGTTCTTCATTTCTGTTTTAATTCTGCTGTGCTCCGAGAGCAGATTCGTTTGATTTCTAGTCTAAATTTGTTCAGGTGTGTTTTATGGTCCAGAATGTGGTCTATCTTAGTGAATGTTCCACATGAGCTTACGAAGTACGTGTTGTTTTGAGAAGAATCTGTATGTTTCTTTTATTACAAGAAGTAGCCTCCAGATGCCTATTATATCTGGTTTATCGCTGGGGTTAGTGAGTTCAACTATGTCCTTACTGATTTTCTGTCTTCTGGATCTATTTTTTGATAGAAAGGGAGAGAAGCCTTGAATTCCCCACCTGTAACAGTGGGTTCACCTACTTCTCCTCCAAATGCTATCAGTTTTGCCTCACATATTTTCACGCTCTCTTGTTAGGTTTGTACACGTTAAGGATTCCTATGGCTTCTTGGAAAACTGACCCCTTTTGTCCTGATTGATTTACTTGCTCTGTGGTCTGGCTTTTCTGAAATTAAGATAGCTACTTCCACTTTCTTTTAGTTAGTGTAGCATGATATATATTTCTTTATTCATTTACTGCACTTTTGGTCTATATGTGTATATTTAAGTGGTTTTTTAATAGACACCATATACTTGGGTCTTGTTTTTTTGATCTGCTGTGACACTCTCTTTTAATTGATGTATTTAGACCATTGACATTAAAAGTGATTATTGACATAGTTGGATTAATATCCACATATTTGTTACTGTTTTCTATTTGCTACCCTTGTTTTTGTTCCTATTTTAGTTTTCTACTTCTTCTCTGTCTTGTGTGGTTTTTAAGTGAGCATTTTATAATTTCATTTTCTCTCCTTTCTTAGTATATCAGTGATACTTTTTAGAAAAAACTTCTTTTAGTGGTTTTCCTAGAGTTTGCAGTATACATTTACAACTAACCCAGGCCTACTTTCAGATAACGCTATACTGCTTCGCAAGAACTCCGACTACCTTACAGTAACAAAATAATCCCAATTCCTCCCCTTGTCCCTTGTGTCATTGCTGCCACTCATTTCACTTGTACTTGAACATACACAAATATATATGCATATGTACACACACAAGCATACATAATTGAATATATTGTTGCTATTATCACTTTAACAAACTGTATCTGTTAGATCAATTAAGAATAAGAAAAATGAAAAGTTTTTATTTTACCTTCTCTTATGCTCTTCCTTTCTTTATGTAAAACCAAGTTTCTGAGCTATATAATTTTCCTTCTTTCTGATGAACTTCTTTTTAACATTTCTTTTAAGGCAGTCCTAGCAACAAATTCCCTCAATTTCTGTTCCTCAGAGGAAGTCTTTATGTTTTCTTTTGAAGAATAATTTTACAGGGTAAAGAATTTTCGGTTGGTGATTTTTTTCTTTCAGTACTTTAAATATTTCACTCCATTCCCTTCTTGTTTGCACGATTTCTGAGAAGTCAGATGTATTTCTTATCTTTGCTTCTGTAAAGCAAAGCGTTTTAAAACTCTGGCTTCCCTCAACATTTAAAAAACTTTGATTTTCCGCAATTTGAATATGATATGCCTACGTGTTTTGCTTATTTGTCTGCATTTATCCCGCTTGGTGTTTTGAGCTTTCTGGATCTGCGGTTTGGTGTCATTAACTTGGGGGAAATGATCAGTCATTAGTGACTCAAATGCTTCTTCTAGTCCTTTTTCCCTTCCCCCCTGGTGTTTCCATTGTACATATGTTATACCTTCTGTAGTTGTCCCACAGTTCTTGGATATTCTGTTCTGTTTTCTTTTCAGTCTTTTTTCTCCTTTCAGTTTTGAAACTTTTTTAGTAGCCATGTCCAGTCTACTATTGAGCTTATCAAAGGCATTCTTCATTTCTGTTACAGTGTTTTTTATTTTCAGCATTACTTTTTTATTTTTCCTTAGAATTCCCATCTTTATGCTTACAATGACAATATGTTCTCACATATGTTATCCATTTGAGTTCTTAGTACATTAATCAGAGTTATTTTAAGTTCCCGGTCTGATAATTCCAATATCCTGCCATATCTGAGTCTGATTCTGTTGCTTGCTCTGTCTCTTTGTTCTGTGTTTTGTTGTTCAGCGTGCCTTAGAATTTTTTTTTTTTTTTTTTTTGGTAGCTGTACATGATGTACTGGGTAAAAGGCCTTTAGTGATGTGGTGGTCAAGTCTGGGAAAGGGAAGCTCTCTATAGTTCCAGGGTTAGATCTCAGTTTTTCAGTGAGTGTCGGCCTCTGGAATGTGAACTTTACACATGCTTCTTGTTTTTTTTCACCCCCTTAGGTGGTAGGATAGCTGGGAGTGACTGGGGTTGGGTATTTCTCTTCTCTCACAGGGAAGGAAGGGTGGGTTGGAGTGGTTATGCCCCTTTTCCCAGGTTGCTTAGGCTGGAAGAAGATCTTAGTAATTTAGCCTCTGGGGAGATCGTTTCCCTTGAGGGCAGGCCTCCCTAAGAAGAATGCTCTGGTGAATTTCAAAATGGTTCATTTTTTCCTCCCCCTGCTGGGAGCTGGAGGGTTTCTTCCCTCTGGCATTCAGTGCGAGAATCCAGAGGTAAAAGTCACCTGAGTCCCCTGCAGTTGTTGACTCAGGCTCGTCCACACTGGGGCTCCAGGAACTCCTGAATTACAGTTCAGATTTTCCTGTCCCAGGGCTGGTTCCCACTGAGGTTTCTGCTCTGGTAAGTTGTGACTCTCTGTACTTATCTGACGGTTCCTCCAGTTCTGGGAACAGAAGTTTGCCCTATGACCTCATTTGTCTGAAGGATCTAAGAAAAAGAATGTTGAATTTCAGGTTTTTAAGATATTTTTCTTGTTGATAAGACAGAGCGATGACTACAGAGTTCCTTCTGTGCTGGGCGAGAAACCAAAAGTCAGGCTTGGCTGTTTTTCACTCAGTATAATCCTCTGGTCATCATTCTGGGTGTTGTATACATAAATAGCTCACTTTTCTTCATTTCTGAGTAGTACTCCATGGCATGGATGTGCCACATTTGTTCCACCATTCATGCTTTGAAGGGCACATAGCTGCTTCAGGTGTTTTGCGCTAATGAAAAAAGCTACTATAAATATCTGTGCATAGTATTTGTGTGAACATGTCTTAATTTCTCTGGAACAAATGCCCAGGAGTGCAATTGTTGAGTCACACAATAGCTGCATGATTAGTTTTTTTTAAGAAACTGCAAAATTGTTTTCCCAAGTGGCTGTACCATTTTATATTCCCACCAATAGTGTGTAAGTGATCTTGTTTCTCCCCATCACTATTTTTTTTTTAAATTTTAGGCATTTTGATAGATGTGTAATGACATCTCATGTGGTTTTAATTTGCATTTCAATAATAGCTAATGATGTTGAACATCTTTTCATGTGCTTGTTTTCACCTTTATGTCCTCTTTGGAGATGTGTCTTCATTCTTTGCCAGTTTTCTAACTGGATTGTGTGTTTTTCTTCTTCTGAGTTTTGAGTTTTTAAAAAATATATTCTAGATACTAGTTCTTTGTAACATACATAGTTTGAAAATATTTTCTCCCAGTCTATAAACCTCTTTACAGGGTCTTCTGCAGAGTGCGTGTTTTTAATTTTGATGAAGTCCAGTGTCTCATTTTTCTTGTTGTGAACTGTGATTTGGATGTTAAGTCTAGGAACTCTTTGCCTCGCCCTAGGTCCCAAAGATTTCCTCCTATTTTTAAAAGTACTTTAAGTCCCAATAGTTTTATGTTTTATATTTTAGACCATGAGCCATTCTAAGAGAAATTTTTAATAAGGTGTGAGACTCAGATTGAGGCTCATTTGGTTGCCTCTGAGTGACCCATTGTTCTGCCACCATTGGTCGGGAAGGCGACCTTCCCCTCCATGTTGCTTTTGCATCTTTTTCAGTCATCAGCCTATTTGTGTGGGTTTGCTCCTGGGTTCTCTGTTCTGTCCTGTTGATCTGTATTTTCCCCTTTGCCAATACACAGTCTTCATTACTGTAGCTACAGAATGCCTTTAAGCTGGATAGATGATTTCATCTCATTTTTCTTAAAAAACTTTTGAAAATTATTCTAGTTCCTTTGCCTTTCCATGTAATTTTTAGAAAAATCTAGTCTTATAGCTACAAAACCTCTTGATGGCATTTTCATAAGAATTATGTTGAATCTATGTAAATTTGAGGATAATTGACATCATTGCTATGTTGAGTCTTTCAGTCCAAGAGCATGGTATGTCTCTCTGTTTATTTAGGATTTCTTTTTTTCATCGGCATCTTATAGTTTTTAGCATAAAACTTCTGCATGCTTTGTTAGATGTACATTTTTAGTGTTTAACTCTTTTTTGGCTATTGTAACCGCTTACAATATTTGTACTTTGGTATCTGTGTTCATTGCAGGTATATAGAAATATAATTAATTTTTGAAATGTTTTTTTTTTTTTTTTTTGTATCCTGTAAGCTTGCTGAACTGATTCAGTTCTAGGAGTTTCACAAATAGATTACCTGAGATTTTCTATGTATATAGTAATGTCATCTGCATACAGGGTCAGCTTTATTTCTTTTTTCTGGGTCTGTATGCCTTGTATTTGCCTCCCCCTTTTTTTGCCTTACCCCACCAGCTGGAACTTTCAGCACTGTGTTGAAAAGAGCAGCGAGGGCAGACTTTCTTGAATGAACACTCGGAGTGGAGAGCATTAATTATTTCACCGTCAAGTATGATGTGAGCTGTGGGTTTTTGTAGATGTTCTTCTTCAGATTGAGGAAGAGCCTTCTATTCCTAGTTTTCTGAAAGTTTTTTAAATTATAAATAAGTACTGAATTTTGTCAAATGCTTTTTTTGTATTGACTGTTATAAACTTTCCTTCTTTAGGCAGTTAATATGATAGATGCCATTGTTTACATTTTTAAATTTTAATTGTTGTTTAATTGTGTTCAAGTACAGTTTTCTGCCTTTTACTCCCATCCCAACCCACCCTCCAGCCCTCCCCACCTCCCTCCCATTTCCATCCCCCCTTGTTTTTGTCCATGTGTCCTTTATTCTTGTTCCTGCAAACCCTAGATGCCATTGATTGACTGTGAATTGAACCAGCCTTGAATATCTGGAGGAAATTCTATTAAATGATGCACTTAATAAAGTCAATGATTCTTTTATGTATTGCTGAATTCTATTTTAAAGTATCTTGTTAAGGATTTTGGTGTGATAGGCATGAGGGATATTGGTGTGCAGTTTTTTTTTATATGTAATATCTTTAGTAATTTTTTATATATAATATCTTCAGAAACTGCTAACTTTATTAAATTAAGAAGTGTTTCCTATTCTTCTATTTTCTGGAAGATTTTGGATAAAATTATTGCTAATTCTTCTTTAAGTGTTTGGTAGAATTCTCCAGTGAAACCATTGGGACCAGATGTATTTCTTTGGGGGATTTTTAAAATTACAAGTTTACTTTTCTTAATAGTTACAGGGTTATCCAAATTACCTGTTTCATGCTGGGTAAGTTTTGATAGTCTGCATTTTTCAAGAAATCAGTCCATTTCAGTTAAGTTGTTAAATTTATGTATACAGAGCTATTCATAATATTTCCTTATTCTCATAATGCCTATGAAGTCTATAATGATATTCTTTATTTCATTCCTAGTATTATTAACACTGTTAATTAATTATTAATTTCTCTTCTTTGTCAATCTTTTTAGAGGTGAGTCAATTTTATTGATCTTTTCCAAGAATTAGTTTTTTGTTTCATTGATTTTTTTCTATTTCTTTTCAGTTTGCAGTTTCATTGATTTTTTACTTTCTTCTTTTTACTTTCTTCCTTGTCGTTTCTTTTCTTCCACTTGCTTTGGGTTTATTTATTTATTTACTTTCCCTAGGTTATTGAGGTGGGAGTTTAGGTTATAGATTTGAGTCTTATTATACTGTTCTCTAATATATATTTAGTCCTATAAGATTCTTTCAAAGCACTGCTTTATCTATGTTCCACAAATTTTGATATGTTGTATTATCATTTTTATTTAGTTCAATATCTGTTTTTGATTTCCCCTGAGACTTCCTCTTTGACCTATGGGTTATTTAGAAGTGGGCTATTTATTTTCCTGTTATCTTTCTGTTATTTTCAGTTTGATTCCATTGTGGTTGAAAAACACATTCAATATGACTTCAATTCTCTTAAATTTGCTGAGGTTTGTTTTATGGCCCAGGATATGATTTATCTTACTATATATTGAGGGAACTTGAAAAGAATATGTATCTGCTCTGGAGTATCTGGGTGGAGTGTTCTATAAACGCCACTGAGATCCTGTTGGTTAGTGGTGGTGTTGAATTCTTCTATATCCTTGATGATTTTCTGTCTAGTTTTCCTATTCATTGTTGAGAGAGGGGTGTTGAAGTCCCCAACTATAATTGTGGATTTTTTTCGAGTCTATCCACTTTTCTTCATATACTTTATAGCTTTGTTATTTGGTATATACACATTTAAGATTGCTATGTGTCTTGGTAGATTAACCCTTTTATCATTATATAATGTACTAGTTTTCTGCCTCTGGAAATTTTCTTTGTTCTGAAGTTCACTTTATCTAGTATCAATATAGCCACTTTTGCTTTTTTTGATTAATGCATGATATATCTGTTCCTATCCTTTTACATTAAATCTGCGTATATCATTATATTTGAAGTGAGTCTGTTATAAACAATATATAAACAATATAAACAACAGTGGGTCATGTTTTTTAATTCACTCTGTCAATATATGTATTTTATTGGTATATTTAAATCATTTGCATTTAATGTAATAATTGATATATTCAGGCTTAAGTTTGCCATTTTGTTCTTTCTTTCTTTTATTTTTCCTTCTGTGCTTGTAGTTTCTCTGTTTTTTCCCCTGACTTCTTGTGGATTACTTGAACTATTTTAGAGTTAACTTTTGATTTATCTATAGTGTTTTTGACTGTAAGTCTTTGAAAAGCCTTCTTAGTGGTTGCTGTAGCTATTGTATATACATAACTTATCAGAGACTGCTGGTATGTCATTTTACCATTCTGAGTGAATTGTGGAGTCCTCACCTCCCCCCACCTTCTTAACCCTAACTCACCTTAACACTAGCCCTAATATAATTATCTTAAATATTTTCTTCAAATACATTTGGAATCGGATCAGACAATGTTACAATTTTTGCTTCTATTGACAAACATCATTTAGAAAACTCATCATGAAAAGGAAAGTATGTTGTATTTACTCATATTTTTATTATTTCCATTGAATTATCTTTCTGATGTTTCGACATTACTTATTTTGTCCTTTTCTTTCTGTTTGGAGAATGTCCTTTAGCCTCCTTTGGGTAGGCTTGTTGACAAATTCACTTAGTTTTCCCTTCATCTGAGGATGCCTTACTTTTTCCTTCATTTTTAAAGATTTTTATTTATCCATTTTTAGACAGAGGAGAAGGGAGGGAGAAAAAGAGGGAAAGAGCAATGTGTGATTGCCTCTCACGTGCCCTCTTCTGGGTACCTGGCCTACAACTCAGGCATGCGCCCTCGACTGAGAACCAAACCGGTGACCCTTTGGTATATAGGCTGGCACTCAATGCACTGAGCCATACCAGCCAAGGCCATTTTAAGAGGAAATTTTTGCTAGGTACAGGATTCTGGGTTGAGAATTCCTTTGTTTTAACACCTGAAAAATATTATGCCACTTTCTCGTGGCACTCATGGTTTCTGGTGAAAAATCCATTGTCATTTGAATTTTTCCCCATGTAAGTTTTCGTTTTTCTCTTGCAGAACCTTTTCTTTGTTTTCAGTGAGCAGAACCTTTTCTGTGATGTGTGTTGCTGCGGGTTTTTCGAATTTTCCTTTTAGGGCTTTCTCAGGTTCTTTTTTTTTTTTTAATACTTTATTTATTTATTTTTTTTAGAGAGGGGGAAGGGAAGGAGAAAGAGAGGGAAGGAAACATCAATATGTGGTTGCCCCTCACATGCCCCCAACTGGGGACCTGGCCTGCAACCCAGACATGTGCCCAGACTGGGAATTGAACCGGCAACCCTTTGGTTTGCAGGCCCACACTCAATCCACTGAGCTACTCCAGCCAGGCTTTCTCAGGTTCTTTAGTCTGTATGTTCCTGCCTTTTGCTAACATTGGGAAGTTTTCAGGAATCATTTCAAGTGCTCTTTCAGCCTGTCTTCTTTCTCCTCTCTTTTTAGGACTCTGATGACTTGAATGTTAGGTTTATTCTCTCTCTCTCCCTCCCAAATCCCCACATATCTCTAAAGCTTTGCTCCTGATCTTTTTTCAGTCTATTCTCTCTGTTCTTAAAGTGAATCTTTTTTATTGCTTTATTTCTATTGTTCACTGGTTTTCTAATTTTTTGGTCTCTGTCCCTCTATTCTACCATGGTGCTCATCAATTTAGTTTTTATTTGAGCTATTGTATTTTTTAGTTTTAAAACTTCCTTTGATTTTAAAATATCTTTTATTTCTTTGCTGAGATATTTTATTTTTTATTTGTCTCAAGCATGCTTATAAATTGCTCAAAGAAGTATTTTTTTTATGATGGCTGCTTTAAAATCTTTGTTGGACAATTTTAAAATCTCTATTATGTTGCTATTGGTGTTTATGGATGGCATTTTTTTCATTCAAATTATTTCTTGGTTCTTGGCATTTGGAATGATTTTCAATTGAAAGTTGGACATGCTGGGTACTATGTTATTTTCCTTAAACACTGTTCTGCCTGGGAAAGGGCACCTTACCAATGCCGGACAAGAGCGGGTTCCTCACTCAGCCTCCAAGGGAAAAGTTGTGGGGCTCTCACCATTGTTGCTGGGCAGGGGTGGGATTCCTGCTCCTCACCAGGCCTGCACTGAAGCTTCTCGGCTGGCAGAGGTAGAGGCGCCTTGTTCCTGCCCCTCACAGGGCCTTTACTGACACTGGGTGTGGGGGAGGTGGCGGGTGTATGTGGTGGTTTTCTTACTGATGGTGACAGTCAGCCCTGATTTTCCACTGGGTTTCCTCTGACACGAGCTCTGCGAGGGGGAGGGGTAACCTCATAATTTCCATGCGGAGTTGACATCCAGGTCCCCTTTGGTCTTCACCTGTAAGCGGAGGTGACTTGTTACCTTCCAGTGGGGATAAACTGCTGGCTTCTTCCTTGACCTTCTGTGTCAGTACCAGGCAGAAACACCGGGGACATCTCACTGCGGGCTGCTGAGGGTGGTGAAGAGTTGATCCCCACTCAGCCTTTGCTGGCAGCGTTGGGGACACAGCACAGCTCTTTCTCTGTGGCATAGTAGAGCGCTGACTGTCCACACGCTTTCTGTCTTGCTAGGCCCCCCTCTCCTGGTTCTTTGGTCACAGAGAGAAGGCTTCTGTTGGGAATTTGTCTGCCTTCTGATCTGTGTGCCACCTTCTTCTGCTCCACGTCTGGTACATGTGAGGCAATAAACAGGCCCAGGGAGCTCATCACTGTGCTGTGAGTCCCAAAGTCCCCACCCAGTCTGCCCTCTCCTCTCTACCTCTCAGTCTTACTACATTTGTTTTATATCTCTATCCAGGGCTTTTAGTTGTACATGGCAGAAAAAATACAGACAAGTATGTCTATTCCATCTTCCTGGAAATGGAAATCTAGCCTGCTTTTTGAACTCTTTCAAAAGTTACCACAATGATCTAAATTGGGGCCTGGGATCCTGGGGGAGGGCAGCTTTTATAATGTTTTAGTTTAATTTTTTACACTTTATTCGTGAAAATATATTTAACATTTAACATGAAAACTTAATGGCCAGGAACTGTGCAAGCCGCTTTACAAATATCCTCTCACTTAATCTTCAGTGTCACCGTTGCGTGCATACTGTGGTAGCCTCAGATTTACACTTTGGAGAACTGGAGCTTGGTCAGCAGTTTAGCAAAAGCGGCAGAGGGTCAGTGCAGGGCTGGGCTCTGAACCTGCACCTGACTTTAGGGATTCCACTGAGAGGCCAGCGGCCACATTCCTCTGTCTTGGAGGCCTGGCAGGCTGCTGGCTTGTTGATGGACTGTTGACTAAAAGAGTTATGTGGTTTGGCCAGGATCTTACGTGCTGTGGTCGTTGGTGCTTTTCAGGACTCCCTCTGACCCAGAAGGTTACTTGGGGACAATTCTTAGAAAGTCAAGGGTTGAACCCAGGTTCTCCAGGCTGTCTCCTGTCTTTTCCAGCCTCCAAACCAAACCAGGCTCTTTCCTTTACAAGGGCTCTGTCCTATCTGTGCACCTTGCAGGAAATGGAATTTGTTTAAAAGTTTGACCACATTATTTGTACTAGCACCTGACTTTGTTTGTACCCCCGAGTCTCTAGACCAGATGAGGTAGTCTGCCTCGGCCTACGGAGCCCGCTCACTGCCTGGGAATGCCTGTAAAGGGTGATTTCCCCCTTTCATAGCTCGCTGGGTTTTTAGCTCTGGAGGCCTGGTTTAAAAACAAACATCTAACATTTGTCTTGGACCTTAACCAACCCCACCAATCTAACTTTCTCTTTAAAGTGCGGTTGACTCCAAAGTCTGTGGTGAAGAAAAAAAAGGAACACCCTTCATACTTCATGTCTCTGTCCTGGGCTGGAGCTGAAAGCCCACTTTTAATGCTGTTGCCTGTGTGGGGCCTGCTTCTGCTGGGGAAGTGGCTTGGGCTGTGAGGGAGGCGAGGGCTGGGTATCACAGAGATAGAGTTCAGAATTTATAGGTTCCGAGGATGTTTGGCCATATGCAAACAAACACCTGGGATGTCCCCTGATTCCCACCCCGACATTTTAGGGCTGTGATGAACCCCCAGGTAGAAAGGATACATTGAACTTGAGATGACTAAGGGCCAGGGCTTTGGAACCCAAGACACGTTGGTTCAGCCTCAGCTTCTCCACACATACCTGCGTGTCATCGGGAAAGTTCGGTAACCCCTTTGAGCTTCAGCGTCCTCAGGTGGGAAGTGGGGACAGCCCCACCTGCTCCCAGGGCTGCTCCTGTGAGGGTCGCGTCAGACGTGCAGGGGAGATGCCTGGTGTGCGGCGAGTGCTCTGTAAACAGACATCGACAACTCGTGACGTGACCAAAATGCAAAAATGCTTTTGCGGGCTCTGTGTTTATCGTCCCTTTAAAGTTATTCAGTGGGTTTGGTCTTCCTTTGCCCTCGAAGGAAACTTCACCAGGCACATCTTATCTGCATCTTATTACTATAGTTTGCCATGTATTGTGTGCACATTTTTGCCTAAACTTTTGAGGGAAAAATAAGGATGCGCATATACATGGGTAGTGCCTCAAATGCCTTGTATCTGTTGCTGTGTTTTGTAATTAGTTGTTACATACATTTATTATACAACAACATGTTAAAAATAAATGCTAAAATTCCTTTAGAATACAAAAAACAAGTGTCTACATATAAATAAATTAAACATGGAATTAAAAAATTAAAACAAAAGATTTTTTTTTCCTGCAAGTTTGGGCCAAAAACATGGGTATGCGTTATGCACTGCAAACTACGGTAAATCCAACAGCCTCAATTCAGAAACAGCAATGTCCTGTCAAAGATAATCAAAGTTCTGAACTAAATAAATTGAATGTGAAATCTCCTCCCCTCCCTTGGCTCAGGTGAAGCCGGCAGTGGGAGGGAAGCCGGGATGTGCTTGGTACCTCTGTTTGTCAGCTCTTGCTTCTCCCCTCCCTCCCCTCCTGGTTGGTCTCTGTTCCCTCCCCGTGTGGGAAGTGTGGGGGCGTGGTCAGACAAGGGGTGTGTGTGTGTGTGTGTGTGTGTGTTGGAAAACAGGAAAGGTATTTCTTGACTGGAGACGTCTCGGAGTGGCTTTGTGCTCTGGGTGTGTAGAGCACTCTCTACTTGTGGGGACTTCAGTGGGCTCTTCAGTCGTTCCCAGCACACTCCCTTCTTTGGTCCCCTGGCCCCAGTGGCTGTATATATTTCTTTATCTACAGGGACCATAGAAAAGGAAACCTAGACAAAATTATTTTCATTCCTAACAAAGTTGAATCCTTCTCATTACTTCTTTGGGGTAGGCTAAAAGTACAGGTGTATTTGGTGCAAATCCAAATCACAAATAATTTGAGGCAAAACATCACCTCAAAATGATGGATAAAAATGGAAAATGCTGTGTAAAGAAAAATGCGCTCACTTAATTTTTGCACAGTGCACTGCAAATGAGGGACAGCACACTGAGAGTGTCACAGGTGACGCCCCTGAACGTGTCTCCCACTGCCAGGTAATGTGTGCCGTGTGTACCTTCCCCTGTGTCTCCAGATGCACAGCCCCACGTGGGTGGTTGCTTACCACCCTCCCACAGGCCCCACAGCCCCTCACCATTGACCTCCCCCATGTGTCTGAGCCTCCTCTGCCACTTAGGTGAAATCCTCTGGCAGGACTTACGAGCTAGCCCCACTGTGCCTCTCTCTCTCTCTCCTGAGCTGATAACTTCATACTTGGGAGACTCTGTGTGTACCCTGTGCCTTGACAAACTGGGAAAATGAATTGATTTCCATGCAGCCTCTCTGGTCACCAAGATGATGATGTAGGAGGCTCCTGACTGTCCCTTCTGCTGTGGGTGAACATACAACTATACATGAGTCAATCTCCCAGTAACTAAGTTGCGTAACTCCTACACGTCAGGCACCTGAGAAAGTACCCACACTGCAATGGGTAAGAAAGGTTGAGAAACACTCTCACCATAAACTCCAGCTGCAGTGCAGTGCCTTACAGTTGGGAAGCAGCCCCCAATTCCTAGCTTCTCCCTGAGCTGTGAAGAACTAGTACCACACATGTAGGACCCCAACTATGAAAGCTGCCACCTGAAGGATGGGTCTCCAAATCTCGGAGCTCTGAGAACCTATGGGACTTGCACCCACAAGTCCCACAGGACCATTGTAAACAGAGAGTCAGTTGTTACCTGGGCAGGTGCAAGGATACCCACTGTGGCTCTGGCCCTGGACTCTAAGCTCAAGATCTCCCCAGCAGTGCAAGTCAGCTGCAGGCTGAGCACCCAGCTGGCACAGGGAAGGAGCCTGCCCATCCTCCCCATTTGGCTGGTGCCCTGCGTGCTGGCTCAAATGTAGCCCACTCCTAATTCCCACACCCGGGCTCAGGCCAAGGGGCTTCATCCTGCTGCAGGATCCGTGTGGCCCCAGCTGATGACTTCTGGCTGCCCGTTATCTCTATTCAAATGGCTTAGCTCTCAGGAACATCTGCTCTGAGGTAGAGCATGTTGTGATATTTGCAGTGACTTATGGTCAGATTCTTCTGGAGACAGAGTAGGCTTACAAAGGGACAGAAGCCTGAACTTCTACTGCCTGGGGAAAGCCAGGCTTCCTCTTAGGTCATCAGAGAGCAAACAGAGCTTCTTAACCTTCAACCATCGCCCCACAGTGTAGCAGGGCCCTGGGGCTCTGTCTGGCTCTCTAAGCCTCCAGTACCTCCCATAGTCTCCTATTCTGGCTCTGATGGAGGGAGAGGAGATCCCAGGTCTAGGCTAGTGCTTCCTAAACATGGACGGCTTCTGAAAGCACAGATTGCTGGGCCCACTCCTAGAATTTCTGATTTAGCAGGTCTGGGCTAGGGGCCAACGATTTGCGTTTCTGACAAGTTTGCAGGCGATGCTGATGCCATTGGTGTGGGAGCTCCACTTTGAGAACCACTGGTTGTGACCCGGAGTGAAGATCCCTTCTGGGAGGTTTGAGGGGTGCTAGAACAGAAGTAGAGGGTTGATTGGCTGATGAAAGATGGATTTGGGCGAGGAAACTTTGAGACGCTGAGTTCTAAGCAGAGGCTGCAGGGACTCAATGTGCCAAATACCAAGTTGTTCAGGAGAGCTGATCTCTGAAGGTTCGGAATGGGCTTGAGGCAAGTTGCACTTACTGATTTAATATCAGAATCTGGGTAAAGAGGCTGCTGGGTTTGGTTCGTGGGCACACGGATGGCCGCACCTGAGGATAAAAATGGCACCTGAGGTTGCCGTTCAATGTCTATTGATGAGTGTGGTCGGGCCAGTGAGCATCTTGGGCAGGGTCCACAGTGCAGAGGTTGAACCAACAGCCTTCCGGGGCAGCTGAGAGGCCCCAACATTGACCCCCTACCTCTGCTCCTCCAGGGCTCTGCCTTTGGGCACCTCCTCCCCATCTCCTATGTACACACTCCCAGAATGAATGAAGTGCTCTCCACCACACCAAAGCACCCCTTGGAATCTGATGTGAAACTGTGGAGCAGATCTCAAAGCTCAATGAGGTCTCTGAGTCTCTGCTGCATGTGCGTCATTCTGGAGGCCAGCTCCTAGGAGGCCACGTGCTCCTTGTACCAGTTTTTGCAAAGCACAAGGTTTAGTTCTGGCTGAGGCAGAAGTGACGCAGAGATCTGAGGTGTCAGTGCCCACGTGGAGGGGAGGAGATGGCACCTGGGCAGACCGCGCCACTCCCCTTTCAGCAGCGCCAAAGGTGGTGGACAGTGAATCAGCTGGCCGAAGCCACACTGCATACGAGAGGCCACCTCTCTCTGCAGATGTCCCCTGCTCTTTCCTGGATCTTTCTACCACCTCCTCTCTCGACCCAGCCCTTGCTTGTCCAGCTGTGGAAATTCTTCCTTCCTTGGCAGCTACCCCTTGCATGCGGGATTTGTGGCCAGTGTGGAGAATCGTTGGGATGGCGTGTCAGGAGGAAGGGGTGGTAACATTCAGATCCCTGTTTGTTTTTTGGTGTAGCTGGGTATTGCAGGGGGAGAGCAGTGATGGAGGAGAACATTGAGACTCAAGAAAGTTATCCACTTGCCCAAGGGAGCTACTAGTCAGCAGAACTGGGATTGGGTTCCAGGAACCTGTGGTCCCCAAGCCTGGACTCCTCTTCCTTTACCTCCCAGTCCCCCTTATTTGAATTCTCCTTGGAGGCCCTTCTTAGAGTCACCAATGTGGGTGGGGATAACAGGAGGCCAGGGTGCTTTTGCATATAATTTGCCTGCACCTGTCCCAATGTTTAAAGAGTCTGCTCTGTCTATATGTGTCAGTCAAGATTTAATCAGGGAAGCAGATCTGTTGTGAGTTATGGGAGAAGAGATTTCTTATAGAAATGGATTCTTATATAATGTGGGATATGCTGGGTAGAGTGGAAGTTGTGCTCATTTTGAGAAGTCCAGTTGCCTAAGTGGCCCTGTGAAGTGGGAGCATGTGGGGAAGGTGACCCGAGGCCTAGTCTGGTGATGGCCTGGGGCGCCCCCTGGAGGGCAGGGCTGGCGGTGTGAAGCAAAGCTGCACAGGGAGTGGAGGATGAGCAGGACACAGGTAGTTCTGGGGCAGCCTGGATGGAGTGGTGGCCTCTGCCTGCTTCTGCCTCTGAAACCACTGCAAGTCCCACTTCTGGCCAACTCTAACCAGGAACGATCCAGGGCAGGGGATTCTGGGAAACAGCACCAGTGTAACCACGTTGTCAATACGACAATTGCCACAATATATTTCTGAGTTTCTGGGTTACTAGTAGTCAGTGTCTTTAATCTCCTCCTATCTGTTTTCACTGACTCCTAACCCTCATACCAGAGAGGAGAAAGACACAAAACCCTTCAGGGCTCCAAAAAAGTCTCTGGGAGAAGCTGCCTGACACAGATAGTGGCTGATTTTCCTTAAAAGGCAAAGTCCTCATGGCTGTCCCTGAGCAGACTTTGCCCTGAGCCCTATAACTAGGGGACCGAATGCCCCAGTTTGCTCCAGTTCCAGCTGTCATCCCAGCATAATTATTAACAATGCCTCCTTGCATTCTCAAGAACAGGCTGGTTTGGATCACCAGTTTTACAGTCATTGGCTGTTAGCTCCACATTGAACTTGCACTTGCACTTTCAGATGAGGGGTGGGGAAGCCGAAGGCAGAGGAGTGGGGCTGCTGGGACTCCCTGGAGCTGGGACTTCCTATCCTCTGTCTCTCAGTCCTGCTATGGTTACCATGGGCATGAGGTGACTGCAGCATGAAGACCTGCAGCCCAAACAGGCAGGAAAAGTAGACTAGGATTCTCCTGTCCCAGTGCTCCTGTTTTTCTGCTTTCAGGAAAATACCTGCCATGTCTCCTGTCCTTCCCGTGTGTCCCCAGTCTCCAGCACCTGGGTTTGGGGTTTGATCACATGACTCAGTGCCTGCCAGCAAGCTCAGCTCTTCCTTATACTCACCGACTGAGCTGCCCAAGGGCTGATGCTGCACTTCTGACCTCGCCATTTTCTGAGACTGCCATTGTGTGGGAGGGGCGAGGCCAGAGATGGTGGAGGCTGAGGGGGCATGGTGTCTCAAGGAAGCCCCTAAAGTGCAGGAGCCCAGGCTTCTCCCAGGAGGAGCCCCCAGGGGCCCCAGACCCTCAGAGCTCAGGGTTTGGGGAGTGTCCCCCTGCAGAGGCGGAGCATGGCCAGTGGCTTCTCTGCAGGGGAGAGAGCTAACTGTTTGAGACTCAAGTTTCTCTCTCTGGACAGTTCCTTTTTGTTTGTTTGTTTCTTCTCCTTTGGCAGTCAGGTACACAGGCCTTATGCAAAATACACACTCAGAGTGGTAGCCGCGCCCAGTCTCTGAAACCAGGCAGATCCCTAGGTTGCATCTGAGCTCCATCCTTCACTAGCTGTGCAGTTTCAGATCAACTGCTTGACTTCTCTGAGCCAGAGGGTTCTTCTTCACGTACTGGGGAGAGAAATCATCACCCTGCAGCTGGCATTGGATGAGATCAAACCAAGGTGCTGCACAGGGAAGTTGCTCAGTTACCATCTTTCCGGGGCTCAGGGCTGTTTGCTTAGCCAGTCTCAGTTCTGTATCCCTGTCCTCAGATGGCACAGCTCCACCAGACACTTTCCTGGAGAGCCAGGGTTAGCCTAGGTCAGTGGTTAATTGAAATTCAAGACTTTTCCTATCTCTTTCTTTCAGGTCACTAGTTTACTATGTGAATGAGTGAGTGGAATGAATGAAGAAATCACTCGCTTTATTAAAGGTGATATGCGCTGTGGGGAAACAATGAAGAGAATCTTAGCATCACATCTGCTGCCACAGCGGGCCAGACCTAGTAGGAGAAAGTACTCGAATTCCTCTAGCTGTTGTCGATACTATGAAGGTTGGGCCCGGATACCATGGGGATTCGAGAAGAGGAAGCTGAGTTTGTTTGGGGAAAGGAAGTAGGGATTGGGCCTTCAACAAGTGGCTTCAGCTCACTGAGCTCACCTTCCTCCTCAACAAACCTAGGACAACGCTCCCTACTTCCTCAGCATGAGTAGAAATAATGAGACATTATTTATGCAAATCAATCAACAAGGTGCCTGACACTGTGTAATTGGTCATAGCCACTTGATGATGCTGGTGTTTTCTGTTTCTTAAAAAAAATATTTTTTTGTTTGATTTGATGGGAATGAATCCATTATTTATTTGTTTTTGTTTTTTATTTTTTTAATTGTATTTTTCCCATTACCATTTATCTCCCTTATACCCTCTGCCACATTCACCCACTCCTCCCCATCACAATCACCACACTGTCGTCTGTGTCTATTAGTTCTTTTTCTTTTCAGCTCTATCCCTCCACTCCCCCACTGCCTGCCACCCACCCCCAGAGCTGTCAGCCTGCTCTCTATCTATGAGTCTGTTTCTATGTTGGTTGTTAGTTCAGTTTGTTCATTAGATTCCACATAGAAGTGAATCATGTGGTATTTGTCTTTCTCTGACTGGCTTATTTCACTTAGCATAATGTTCTCCGGGTCCCTCCATGCTGTTGTTGCAAAGGGTAAAATTGTCTTCTTTTTTTTTTTTACAGCTGAATTCCATTTTGTAAATGTCCCATAGGTGTTTTATCCAGTCATCTACTGGTGGACACTTGGGCTACTTCCAAATCTTAGCTATTATAAACAATGCTGTAGTGAACATAGGGTGCATATATTCTTTCAAAATAGTGTTTTGGTTTTTTTCAGGTAAATTTCCAGAAGTGGAATTGCTGGGTCATAGGCAGTTCCATTTTTTAATTTTTGGGGGGTATAATTTTTGAAATTTATTGATTTTACAGAGAGAGGACAGGAGAGAGAGAGAGACGGAGAAAGAGAGAGAGAAAGAAACGTCCATTTATTTTCCCACTCATTGATGCACTCATTGGCTGTACTTGCATGTGCCCTCACAGGGGTTGAACTGCACGTTGGCACATCCGGGCGGCGCTCCAACCAACCAAGGATGAGAATCTTAGCCAGCACGTGCTGGTGTTCTTTCTCAGTCCTACCCCGTATGCAGCTCTGCTGCTCTGTTCAGCGTCCTCTAGGGACTTCCTGCTCATTTCCACTCTAGTTTTCTTCAAGTTACGTTTTCTTCCTTGAAATGCTTTCTGTCCATGCTTTTTCCTGAGCGAGTACTTCAACACCCCAGAGGATTCCCATTTCTCCACGGCGACTCTGGAGCCCTCTGTTTCCTCTGAGCACCCTCCCTGCCTTGGCATTGATTACACTCGGCTTTGGAGTGATACAAAAGACCCAAGGGCAGCCGTGGTCTTATCTCTCCAGTAAGATGGTTGGATCCTTGTAGACAGGAAATCTTTCCTTTTCATCCCTCCCAGTACAAGTGCTGGGTCGTGCATGCAGGGGTATCTAATGACGGCTTACAGAAGGTCGGATGTATCCTTCCCTCTAGCGCCGAGTTTTCGTGGGAACTTGAGAACAACAGAGTGTTTACTCCTCGGATTCCTCTCTTTCCCAACAATAGTCTCAAGATTGCATCTGCCCTACCCTCCACCCTCATTTCCCAACAAGGAGTTCTGGGGTTGCAGAAACCCATAAGATGCAGTGACCGCAGGGTCGGAGGAGGCTGCAGAACGCTGCATCTCAGCTAAGTAAGGAGCCCGATGCTGTAGTATAAACACACTTTTCAGACAAAATACCCTGGAACGAAGACTGGTGGTCACCTTGGCCTTCCTTGCCATTTAAGTATGATAACTAAGAGCAGCCTTTTCCCAGCCAAGGACAAGCCTCAGCTTGAGAGGGGTCACATTTGGGAGTGTGCATGCATGCACAAAGGGGGCGGAGGGGCGGGGGAAAGGTGGGCTGAATCTTCTCCAGGTTGAGCCCATATAGTTGGATACTTGGTAGAAGTGGAGATATGGGGACTGCATGCACATTACTTTTTAGCTATGGCATTCTTGCTTCAAACTAATGTTTACTCACAAATTCTTATATAAAACAAACCCAGGTGGGACTGCTCTGGGGGAACCCGAGGGTGCAGGGAGGGCCCATGGAAGTGGCATCAAGCACGCTGATGAAATCACTGGTATCTGAACCCCATTCTTCTTGCTTAAAACGGAGGACGACTGGTGTCTTTTTCACCCTTAAATAGGGCCTAGCACAGACAGGCCCTGACATTTATAGTGCCCACTTGAATTGCACATCATACAATGTAATGGTGGTCTTTTTGCTTAAGACTCCCGCTTGCCTTCCTGCTACCCCCAAAGCACTCGAGCATGACGTGGGGCAGACAGGAGGTTCTGCACACTCTGAAGCGACAGTGTTAAGTGAGCTGTGTGCTGAATAGCCTTGTTTCCTCCCATAGGCAGAGGCAGCAGGGTACCCCCCGAGAGGGGGGCTCCTGTGTGTAGCACAGTGTGTGAGGTGGGTGTCTGTGTGCGGCCCGGGTAGGGAGAGAGGCCCGAGGGTGGGGGAGTGTACGTCCTGCTGTGTGTGGTCCTTGCAGCCACGCAGGCCAGGCTCTGGTTTGAATGTCACTCTCAGCGTCGGAGGCGTTTGGGCCGCTTCCAGCAGAGCTGGTTGGTGTTGAAGGGTCTGGATGATGGCTGTGGGAACGGCACCGGCCTGCCTGGCCGCCTAGGTAGCTGGTTTCCTCCGAGTCCCTGGGAGTGGGCAGAGGTGTCACAGGCTGTGTGGGAAAGGAGGGACGCCCAGGGGTGGAGGACGGGACGCCCAGGGTGTAGCCTGGGAGGGGCCAGGGAAGGAGGCAGAAGTGGGCGTGTTGGGGGAATAAGGAAAAAAGGGCTTGAAAACTGGGATAAGGCATTTCTGCAGCACTTGGCTCTCTTTATCTCTTAAAATTAAAGCCAGGCCTCGACTGGAACATTTCACTTGAGATTCTGCTGGGAAATTCAAAAGACTGGGGAGAAGTGGATAGTGAGTGGGACTTCTCTGCCTCGGTTGGTAGTATATATGCTGGGATGGGCGACACGGTAATTTGGCATTTATTTTTTCACTACTTGGTTATTGAGCACCTACTACGTTTCAAACCCTGGCTTAGGGGTGGATAAGCCCTGGCTGGTGTGGCTAAGTGGATGGAGAGCTGGCCTGCAAACCAAAGAGTTGCTTGTTTGATTCCCAGTCAGGGCACATGCCTGGGTTGCCGTCCAGGTCAGGTCCTTGGCAGGGGGCACATGAGAGGCAACCACACATTGATGTTCCTCTCCCTCCCTTCATGTCTGCCTAAAATAAATAAATAAAATCTTAAAAAAAATGATGATATGACATCATATTATTCATCCTGGAAAATATCAGTAGTATGTTATCTGTAATATATTTATTAATATATAATATAGTACTAGTTTTAATATATTAGCTAATAACATACATTTAAAATATATAATAATCTAATTTATATGTATAAATGATATAACTATACATAGTAAATCAATAGTATATATACATATACTTATAAATGTACACGTATATCCTAGAGCATATCAGATTATATATTATTAATATTCTGTATTTGCATGTATGTGTATATATACACATACCAGTACTTTGCCATTGCCCTCTGCCTCTGTTACCTCAGATCATCTCTGCAACAACCCTATGCTAATAAGTGGCATTACTGTAGCTACACCCCGGGTCTATCTCTTAATTACCCCACCATATAGCCTCTCAACAGTGGCGGACACAGGGTGCAAGAGGAAGTAGAAAACACGAATATTTAATTTGGCCCCAGCAAGTTGAGAGCCTTCAGAGAACAAGTCTTGGAAAGACTGGGGTTCCAAGATTGTGTCTCCATCTGTGTTGGGGATGGAGGGGGAGGGAGAAGGTATTCTGAATAAGGAATCAGACTTCCTGAGCATGGAAGCACAGGAAAGCAGGGTGCCTCACTGTCTGTCAGCCCAGGCCAGGTACAGGAACCTGGAGCACAGCCTGGACTCTCCAGCCTGAGCCCTCCGATTGGTCCCACATCATAGAAGGCAGTGTCAAGTCCGCTCAGACTCATGCAAGTTTCCTGTCAGCTGACTGGAGTCCCAGCTCCAGGCACTGCTGATGACAACAGTGCTGAATCCAGCCAGTGTGGGAAGGGAGGGTGGGACAGTGGGAGAGCCAGTCCATTTCCCAGCAGTGATGCCCATCCCAGCCGCCAGCTTTTTGCCAGAGGGGTCAGTGTGGCGATGGGGAGGGGGCCGTTTAAGGAGCTGTCTGTGATAGTGCTCAACCTTTGGCACGTGGAGTCCGATTGCTTGGGTTAGCTGGCCATCTGCCTCTTGTTTAGTATCGCTACTCCTGGGAGTCCTGCTCTCTGGCCCATCTGTCCAGCTGAAGGGGGAGGTTTGTAGGCAGAGGAGGCCAGTCTCCTTGGTCTTGCTGTTTCTCTAACTAAACAGATGCTTAGAACAAATAAACAGTCCAGGAAGCATTAGAGAGGTTGTGGCAGGCTTAGTTGAGACACGCTGTCCATTTTGAAGACTGTGGATGGGCGTGAAGGGAGCCACATCTAGGGCCAGACCACATCTGAGAGCCCATGAAGGCCAGGGTTCTCAGAACATCCATAATGACAGTATCTAATATTTGTTTAATGCTTCACAGTTTCCAAAGTCCCTCAACCACCAGCCAACAAAGAGTTAATGGGGGCCTTGCCTTCAAGTGCTCGGACTCTGCCTGTGCGACTCTTAGCCTGGGTAGGTTCGTCTAGAAAACAGTACAGGTCCCCTGGGAAACTGCAAGCTGCGCTTTGATTGCAGGAGTTTGATGACAGCTCTCTCACTTCCTTTAGGAGAATGGGCTGCAGGCAACTGCAGGACAAAGCTCTGTTTTGCATTGGGGACCGTTCCCTTTTCAGACCTTGACTCTCCTGGGGCAGAGACTGAGCCTGCCTGGGCAGTCAAACAGACCTGGGCTTTTGGACTCTTGCCTGTATTGAGCAGGACCTTGGATGAATTCCTTCACTTTCCTGGGCCTTTTGTTCCCTCTCAGTAAAATGGGAATCGCAGTGCCCTGCCCATGAGGTTTTGTGAGGATTCACAGGGGAGCATTCAACAACTGTGACCTCCTTTTCAATGTTCTCCCCTGGCTTGTTCCTTAAGTCTCATTCGACAGAAGAACCACATCCAATTGTTTGGCCTCTTTCTTCTCTCTGTACTTGCCGCCTCCTTTTTAATTGCTCCATAGTCGTATCCAGCCCCTTAGTCACCCATGAGACTGAGCAGTTGCTTACTGTCCAGCTCCTACCCAAACATGGCGGCAAGCGTTTTATGGGCTTGAATGAAATAACTCCATATCATGCTTAGCAGGGTGGTGGCTTGTTAACCAGTTCAGTAAATGTTGGCCACGACTACTGTTGTTAAGTGGGATTTATGAAGGAAAGTGCAATGATTCACAAATCTTGGGGTTGGAGGGGCATTTGTGAATATTCAGATGTGGAGTAGGTCCCAGGACTAACTCACTCACTCACTCATTCATTCATTCATTCATTCATTCATTGATTTACTCAACAGACACTTTTTGAACCCTTCTAAGTGCCAAGAACTGCATCAAGTATTGATAAGGTGAGTAAAGCACGGTGCCAGCCACCAAGGAGCTCACGATCTACCTGGGGAGACAGACACGTAAATAAGGTACAGTACATGTGTGAGTGCAGTAATGGAAGCTTGCACGGCCTCCGAGGGTCAGCAAATACTTCCTGGAGTTGGTGGTGCCTGAGCGGAATGTTAAAGAAGCAGAAACCAGTCGAGTGCAGTGGCGAAGGTTGGGTGTGGGCCCTGGAAGGTGGGGCAGGTGTTTCTGGTAAAAAGGAGCAATAGCCAGCCATCGGAGAGCTGTGCAGTGGGGTGGAAACTGCGGGGAGCTTTTGAGATCGCTTCCTTTCCCAGGTCCTTGCCTGTGGGTCATGGGAGGGAGACCACTCACATTTCTGAAACATATATTTGCTGACAAAGCAGTGGCATAAATGAAAAAGCAGGGTATTATTTAAAAGTAAGTCATCTAGAGCATGAAATGCATATGGGTTGAGTGTGAGTGTGTCATCTCCCAGAGGGAAAATTACTGAGTTGTGCGTTACGAGCAGAGTCCCATGTGGTGTCTGCGGTTAACACAGTACAAATGTAATGATTTTCTCAGTTACCTGCTCCTTGCCCAGGGAGGGCATGGTGAGCTCCCAGCACTTCAGGGGTTAGATGGGCACCTCATACCCAGCAGAAGATTTTTTTCAACGCATTTCCTGTTATAATTCAGCATTTGCCTGGGTTCTTGGTCATAAAGGAAAGAGAACAACTTGATTAACTTAAGCAGAAACTGGATGTACTGGATGGGTATTTGGCAGCTTTTGAAATCTAGGGGAAGGCTAGTGGAGCAGCCTTGGGCACACACGACAGGAGACAAAGCCCAGCCCAGGTCTTTCCATGGAAGCAGTGGCTTAGGTTGCCGCTTCCATAGTCAGGCACCTGGACGTGACTGGCCCTAGAAACTAGCCATGGCAAGAATAGTCTGATAATCTCTAACTTTGGCTTTTAACTTAGAGTTAAACCCCTGTGGAAGTTTCTGGTTGGCTACACTTAGGGCCACATGTCCTTTCTCTAATTGACAGGAAAGGGAAAAAGGCACACTGTAGCCCCTTTGACTCCCATGAGCAGAAGGCCTGTACTGGATCTAAGTTGGGATTTCTTCCCCCTGCAGGAGAGTGTCTGGACGCTGGTAGCCCCCTGTAACAAGTATCTGCTCTGCTCTTTAACCTTCCAGGCCTGGCTCCCAAAGGCATTTGCTCTCCAAAGCTGCTCTCCTCTGGTTTCACAGCGAGGCCTGAGGGAGTAAAGAGCTTTCACGGTCACTCTCAGGAGCATCCATCTCTTGATTTCTCGAAAGGTCTCTTCCAACTCCATCCCTGAAAACTGGACACCATTTCACTTTGAGTGAAAAGAGATGCAGCCGCCTAACTCTAAACAAGACTTCCTTTTCCCCTGACAGATTTATGCCGGTGGCTCTTCCTGTCTTCTCCTGTGTACATCAGAGGTAGGCAGGAGGCAAAGGGCCACGGAGTCGGTCTCCAACTTTTTCAGCTTTCTCCTGCTTTGACAAATGATGTAAAGCTTATTCTCATTGGTTAGGCCCAAGTTAAAAAACTCAGAGCCTTCCTTCTCTCCCTCCCTCCCTCTCTCTCTCTTCCTCCCTCTCCCTCTTTCTTGGTTCTTTGAGGGATCTAATCTGGGTTGCTTCTAAACTCACCCTAGAATCAGAAGGCATGGTTGGGGAAACTGCATGGAGATGTAGGTTTTGAGCCTCTTTGGAATTTCAATGATATTTGCACTTGTTTACTATGATGAGAAAATTTGGGAAGACCAGTCTATAGTCTAGCTTTCAACCCAAGGCTTTGTAGGGTACACAGAGCCCAGACTTCAAAGTCCCATTGTGCAAGTTCAGTGGCACAAACAGATGGCATTATCAAGTAGTAATTTTTCATGACCTTTAACTCTGCTTTTTTTCTTTTCTTCCTCTCTCCTTGTCCCTACGGCATGGTGACCCATATTCCTGCATTATCATACTTCCTTCTGTAGCCCAAACAGGCCCATTCCAGGACACTGATCTCTGTGAAATCTCTCCAGGGCTGGTGGGAATGCGGCTCTCTGAACATGTCTGGTTTTAGCAGATTATCTTCTGGTACTTTGCTCTTCCAAAGAAAAGACTTAGGCAGGAGGTACAAGGGGCAATCCAAGTGTGTGTGAAGTGGGTGTTACGTGCAGACTCTCAGCCCACGCCAGGTATTGGAGTGAGAACAAAATGGATGTTGTCAGAGATAAACTAATATGTCCAACTTACCTTTCAGCCAGCTGTACTCATTTGTCACAGCTCTTTTATTTCCTACTTTGGGCCCAATCAGCTAGGGCTCAGGTGGGGTTACCTGGAGGAATAACCATCACCTTCAGCTACCCACTAAACAGAAGCTGTGCACAGGGTGTTTCACTGGAAGAGGGTGTGGGGCAACCCAGAGATCATGGCTGGTGTCTCCGTCAGATGTTAAGGTTTTAGTGAGGGCATAAAGGTAGCTGTAGAGGTGTGTAATATGCATGTGAGTATATGCAAGGTGTGTGTATTTGTTGAGTCTTTTTTTAAAATATTTTATTTATTTTTAGAGGAGAAGGGAGGGAAAAAGAGAGGGAGAGAAAGACGTGTGAGAGAAACATCAATTGTCCATGCCCTGACTGGGGACCAAACCCGCAACCCAGGCATGTGCTCTGACTAGGAATTGAACTGGTGATCCTTTGCTCTGCAGGACCATGCTCAACTAACTGGGCCACACTGGTCAGGGCGAGTCCTCATGTTTGATTCAGGTGGATGCTTGGCTTTGAGGCCAGGGGAGTGGTGAAGGAGGGGTTGTGCTGGGGGAGGGGAAGATGGGGGAGCTGAGGGAGCAGAAAGGCTGTAGTAGGAAACGTGGGTGGCATAAGAACTGATTTTACAGATGAATGAAATTTGAAAATTCTTTGTGTGGTTACATTAAAAGGATAAAAACTTTTTTATGCTGAAAAATGATTTTATTTTTTTTCTCTTTTCTTGTTAGTTTCTTTTAATATAACAACTTGCCAAACCTGCTAAAAAAAAAGTCCCTCAAATGGGTTCAAGGTGCAGAAAGCACAGCTGAGCTCCGTGGGAAGGAACTGTATGCAGTTGAGGAGAGTGGGCTCAGCTGGTTTGGGGACATGTTCCCAGGCTGCTGGCCTCCTCCCCTGGCAGGGACCAGATCCCTGCCCACCCATTTGGCAAAGCTGCTCTTTATCTTTATCTTTTTTTTATTGGCACTTTCTTTCTTCCCTTTTAACTGTGTCCAATCAAATTAGCACAGATGAGGCTTGGGGAGACCAGTTGGAGCCATCCCATTACCCCTGCCTATCAAATTCTGGGGTTCCTGTTTCCTGTCCCATCCTGTCTTCTGACCCCAGCTCACCCTGCCTCCATGGACACTGCCTTTACCCTCTTCTTACTGCCTGTCTGTAATTCTACCCATACATTTGATATGAGGATAGAGGGTGGTGGCTGTGTAAGAGGCATAACAAAGCCATTAAGAGAAAGGGACATGGTTTTACCCACATCATTAGCTATTTTGCTCCAGACTGTCTCCATTTGGTAGATCTAGAACACTGAGTTAGGGGACATAACCTAAGTTGCATGGCTGCTTTAACAAACTAGTGACAAACCTGGCTTTCTGATTCTTTGAATACTTATTTCCTTTTCTTGCCCAATTTTAGATGCTGAGGAGACAGTTGAGTCATAGAACTTTATGGTTGGAGGGATCCTTAGAGAACATTGGCAGAAGTTCGTGTTGAAGGCCCCCCAGAAGTCAGTCACTGTGCCTTAGTCAGAACAGTTCCAAGCTTATGGATTTCATGTCTTGAGTTTTGGCAAGTGGGAAACTCCTCGGGCGTATTTCATGCACCTTCTCTATTTAATAGATGAGCAAAGTGAGCCAGACAATAAAGCGAAAAGAAAACAAATGTCTTCAACCAAGAACTCTACTTACTTGCAATCTTTTCATCACTTGCATAACTTAAAAAAAAAACCACTTACGAATCAAAGCCCAAATATTTTAATATTTAGGTGACATCCAGACAAGTGGAAATGCTTTACATAATTCTGGGGGGAGGGCAAATTTTTTTGCTCTTAAATGCCTTGTTTTTGGCAGGGTGGAAGAAGATTGTTGTCACTGTAAATGGACACGTTGTGGGTCCACCTTCGTTTTTACATTTTATGGGTGTAAACAGGTGACGTAGTGATGGGAAACAAGGACCACATGCTGGACAGCAGTGTTTAGGCTGTTGATTCAACTTCTTGGTTGGGGACAAGCGATTTTCTTTGGATGTTGAAAGTAACAGAGTTTGGGATGACAAACCGTGAAAGAAGACCACCTGGTGGTGTATTTCTACTGCTGTTACTGCTCTGCTAGAAACGCTCTGCCTGTTGCAACCCTGAACGGAAAGGTCTTGCTTAGTCTCCAAGGGGCTGGTGGCCACAGTGAAAACAACACACACACACACACACACACACACACAATCAGAAAGCACTGTTTGAAGCTGTCTACACACTTATGCAATGAAATCTGATTTCAACATATCCTAATATCTTGCCTTGCCTAAATATTCCCCTCTTGGGTGATGGTTTGAAACAGTAATTCAGAATATTTTCAATGTTAGATTCCCAGACAGCAAAATCATCATTGCTTTCATCCATTCCATCTAAAATTATTGGAATATAGGGATCTTTTGATTATTAAATCTGGAGGAGCCATATAAACCATCTAGTTTAATAATTTCCAAACTATTCTCCAAGGAAAGAGAGGGAGAGAGGGAGGGAGGGCGGGAGTTAAGGGTAAATGGGTGGTCCTAAGTGGGCGTCTTTGGTCTCCCCAGACCTGCTTCAGTCAGAGAAGCTACTATGTGGTTGACTGTTCACCTCACAGTCACCTGGTAGAGCTTTACAAACTGTAGTCACTGATACACATAGATTTTACTTTGGTTGAATCCTGGTTGAGAGCTTTTTATTCAGCAATGGAGTTTTTTTTCTACATACAATCTGATTATATACATGCAAATATAATATGCGTGTATTATATTACCATATATTATGTAGGATAAAATATGTGTTACATAAATAAAATAGATGAAACCAAGAATGAATCTGATGGAAGGGTAAGTGGAGGGCCCAGAGCTTTACCAGCTGGGCTTCCTTGATCTTTGGAGATCCTTTCACGCAACTCCAGGATTTCAGAGCCTCAGAATGGAAACCTCTCCTCTGGGCCACAGATAGGTACCTAAAAGAGTATGTGTAAATTGAATCTTTGCAGATGAAATAACATCTCATTTGTCCATGGGCATCTTCTGTGCATTTGGCCAAGGTAGAACAACCATAAGCAGACCAGACAGGAAGTATTTTAGAGAGATGGCCAAGTCACGTTCTGATGAAGAAGCGTGGCCGCAGCCGCTTGAGAGGCAAAGCGGGCAGATAGGCCAGGCTGTGTCTGACCGTCAGTGGCTGGGGATGGTCTGGGATGGAACTCGTTGTGGAAGGGACAGGGCCCCATCTGAAAGACAGAGAAGCCAAGCTGAATATACCTCCAGGTGCCAAACTAGTGGGAGCTCCGGCCAACCCCAAGGAAAGTTGTCTTGGTTTACGTGTGCCATGGAAAAATGTCGGGTGAGTGCTACACCGCCGGAAGTTTGTTTTCTAACACTGTGTCCGGTGATTTGCTTGTCTTACCACTGACTCCTACTCTGGCTCCTCCTCTTATCCCCACACCCTGGGGGAGGCAGTGGTGTCCTTCAATTCCATGAATTGCTGGGCCCCCCAGGTCAGTTGGCCTCCTTGTCCTTGCTCAGTCATTCTCTTTGGATGTGGAAATTGGGATTTCCTAAATGCCATGGGGTAAAGTGGTGGGATTATATAAGGCAGAGGTGGAAGAAAACATTTGGTTCTAGGTGCAGACTAGTGAGTCATGAGCTTTAAATTTTTGAATCCAACTCTAAGATTTTCTTAATGAAAACCACCTCAGGAGAATTTATGGCTAATCTCATTGTTGCTTTTTGCTCTAGGGAAGTCTGTGAACACCTTGGGTTGTCACATGTGTACAACAGGCTGTTGGCAACGGGTTGACCTTCAGGACATGCTATTTTAAACTCAACCTCTAGATGCTGGGTGGGTGGATTGTTCAACCCAAGGCACCCACTTTATAGTACAGCCCATGTCATAACTCACAAATGACTTACTCAGATGTTTGACTGGGGGTGAAGGTAAAGACTGTGGTTTAAGAATAGAACTTTTCTCTGTGGGAAACCAAGAGACTTGTGGTGTAATGATCCTGGCCAGGGCCTCTTTAACACAGTTAATTAATTCTAACAACACATAGTTCCTGGGTGTTGAACATACTAGGCAATGATCTGACTGACTGAGATGATCTGATATGGTAATGCAGAGTGGGCGTGAAAAATTAATGATTTTAGAATGTAGTTACCAACCTGTGGTTCTGGAGGCACAATGCCAGGCATTATTCTTGCATAAAATCCATTCTTGACTGTGGGGGGTTGTCCATGAGGTCCTGGGTTGGGGAAGGGAGGCAGTTCCTGGCCCTGCTCCAGCGTTTGTAATCCTCACAGAAGTTTGCCACATCTCCGGGGTGGGCCTGCATCTTTTGTTACATATTTGTTCCCAAACCCAGACCACTCTCACCGGAGCATTCGCCCGGAGCTGTTCAGCGCGGTGGGCAGGCCGTGGAAGTCCTCGGGCCTAATTTGTTCTGCTTCCCTTCAGCTCCTCGGCACTAATTTGTTTGTATTTGGGGGGAAAAAATCTCCCATTATTGTCTATCCTTTATTTCCTGGAATTTGACATAAAAGCTGTCGTTGTTTTAGTTATGGCTTCCAAAGGAATAAACCATTTGTGCAATAACAATGGCAAATATGGGTTTCAAACTGGTTGACTTTTAAGTCTGGGTGTCTATTCTGTGAGAATTGAATGTGTACTGAATTTGGGGTGGCTACAAGGGGGCTGTATTTATTTTTAAACTCCTTTGGACTATAATGAATACCAGCTGCCTCGTCAGCAAGTGCATGCCCTTTTCCACAGAGAGCCTAGTAGATAGACAAGCTATAGCTACAGGCTTTACTCTTTATCTTCCCTCGATCTTCTTCAGCCCTCGATCATGGGGTGGTTGATGCCTCCTCTCCCGACTCCTCTGTATGTACTTGAGACACCTACTGACACTTTCAGTTTGTGGAGGACTCGTGCGGGATTTCTCAATCACTCACTCATGTGGGCAGAAATGATAGATCCTCTCCTGAGAAGGGTGGCCCCATGCAGTTTCACCCTGGAGTGAGACCCAATGTCTCTGCCTGTTGCATATAGCTCCACTCCACATCCAGACTGGGCATGACACTTTGGGTGCCAAGAACATTTCTTCACATGTGCTGTCTTATTAGGCATCTCCCACTCAACTTTTCTCCAGAAGGGTAGCACTGAATTGAAATTCTTACTTACAAGTTTATAGGCTGATGAGTAGGAGGGCGGGTGGGGGGAGCAGGAAGGCCCCTGGGCAGAGAGCAGGGCGGCAGATAGTGTTGCGCAGGCCACCTCTGTTGGTTTGGCTGCAGGAGAAAGTGGAAGAATGATTTACTAGGTGCTGCCTTCGTCTTACATGGAAGATGCAGGCAGATGATGGAATGTATTATTTTCCCTCTGTTAACAGAACGCTTTTGCCGGGGACACTTCCTAGTTATTAAAAATGGGGCAATGAGGTGAGCTATAAATGCAAAGCTCCAGGTAGGCAAATTCAGAAGAAATAAGGAAGAGAAAGAAGATTGAGTGGAGACTGCCTGGAAGAAAAAAACATTAAAAAGAAGGAAAGCGAAGAATATAAAAAAGATTGTTGAGATTGAGTAGGAGAGATGGAGGGTTCAAAAAGGCTAGTAAACCATCAGTAATGGAGTCCCAGAAAGCACAAAATGACTTTGTTCCCTACCCCTCCTCATCCCCCCGACAAAAGAGAGTGGGTTGGGGGGAGGAGTTGACTGGGAGATTGAATTTACAGGTCATTGGACACCCCTGAAGCTGTGGGTAATGTGCATTTCAGAATGATTTGGGCAAATTTCCACAGGACCCTTTCAGAGAACATGATACAGTGTGTCTTGACTCTGTGGAGGGGCAGGCTCTGTCGGACCCGAGAAACACGCACAGCTGAACCCCGGATCCAGTTTCCACACATTTCTTCTCCTCTGGTTCCCACCATGCTTGTCTGGGCTCAAATATATTTAGCTCTTCATTCAGAATAGTGATTTTTTTCTATTAGTTTGTTTTGGTGTGTTTTCTCATTCCTCACAAGACTGTGAGATTCTTAAGGACTAGGAGAGTGCTTTATTTTTCCTTTGTATTATTCTCAGCCTTGTAGAGTGGTGGGCAAATGGTAGATATAGAATGATGGTGGGCTAAGTGGTAACCTCATAGGAGAAAACCAGTCTCCCTCCCTCCCTCCCTCCCTCCCTCCTGATATTCATCATAAACTCCCTGTGTGCCATGCACTGCTCTAGGCCTTGGGGATGAAGAGCAAACAAGCAACAGATCTGATGGAGCTTTCATTCTAGGAGAGGAGGAAGACAAAATGATTACACAGATAACAAGCCATGTGGTGGTCAGTGCGATGAATTGCAGAATTTATGTATATATATTCATGTGATTTGGGTGGAGAGACATGAGAGAGATCTCTGAGGGAGGAGCATTCCAGACATAAGCAACAATAAAGCCCCAAGGAGAAAGGGACCTGGTATGTTCGGAGGACAACAAGGAACCTGGGGAGCCTCAGTGGAGTCAGGTTTGGGGGTGGGTTTTCAGATGTGGTCAGAGAGGGGGCCAGGGCTTGGACCACACAAGGTGTTATAGCCAGGGTAGAAGAGTATATTGGATTCAACTCTGGGCAAGATGGGAGGCTCCTGAGCGGAGAATAGGCTTTGGAGCAAGTGAGGAAGCTGTGAAACCATAGGGGCTATTGCCATAGCTAAGGAAGAATATGCCCTGGCTGGTGTGGCTCAGTTGGTTGAAATGTTGATGGTAAACTGAGAGGTCATGGGTTCAATCCCCATCAGGGCACATGCCTGGGTTGCAGGTTCAGCCCTTCGTCAGAGAATGTAGGAGAGGCAACTAATCGATGTTTCTCTCCTCTCTCTCCCTCCTTTGTCCTCTCTCTAGAAATCAGTGACCTTGTCCTTGGGTGAGGATTAAAAGAAAAAGAATGCCGTTGTCTGGGACTGGGGTGGTGGTGGCTGAAGTGGAAGAAGTGGCTGGATTCTGGATCTTTTTGGAAGATGCTGCTGACATTTGCTGATGGGATTGATGTGGGAAATTACCGAAGCTGAAGAGTTCCAGATCACTCAAGGCCTAAGATGTGTGTGTAACTTGAGTGTAGTGACTTTGGACAGGTGTTGAACACAGGCAGCCCAAAATGCACCCGGGCCTCAGTTTCCCAAGTGACTAGTCTGGGATGATGAATTAATGAACGACGGTGGTGAAACTACGCCTCAGGCCCAGATGAGGGTGGCATAAGGGAGGTTCACTCCCTTTGTAAATAGTTACAGAGCACCTATTACTTTTTAGAGCAGTTTTAGATTCGCAGCAAAACTGAACAGAAAGTACAGAGATTTTCCATATGCCCCCCGCCCTCACATACACATGGCCTCGCTTACTATTGACATCCTGCATCAGAGCAGGTGTCACATTTGTGACAGTTGATGAACCTGCACTGACTTATCGTAGCCACCCAAAGTCCACAGCTTACCTCAGGGGTCACTCTTGGTGGGGTATGTTCTATGAGTTTCGACAAGTGTATAATGACATGTATACATCATCACAGAGTCACACAGTGTTGTTTCACTGCCCTAAAATCCTCTGAGTGATTTTAGTTCTACCCACTCGTCCCTCCCTCCCTCCAGCCCCTGGCAACCACTGATCTTTTTACTGTCTCCATTTTCCCGTTTTCCAGAATAGTTGGGATCATATTGCATGTAACCTTTACAGATGGCCTTCTTTCACTTAGTAACATGCATTTAAGGTTCCTCCATATGTTTTCATTTCTTTTCAGGGCTGAATAATATTCTATTGTTTAGAGGTACCACATCCACCTACTGAAGGACATTTCACTTATTCCCAAGTTTTGGTAAGTATCAATAAAGCTGATTTTGAACATTCATGTTCAGGTCTTGGCATGGACTTAAGTTTTCAACTTTTTTGGGGGGTAAATACCAATAAAGGTGATTGTTGGATCATATGGATAGACGAATATGTTTAGTTTTGTAAGATACTGCCAGGGCTGGGGAATGGGGGAATTGGATGAAGGTGGTCAAAAGGCACACATTTTCACTTGTAAGATAAGTAAGTACTGGGGATACAATGTACAACATGATGACTATAATTAACACTGATGGTGGTATATTTGAAATTTGCTACAAGAGTAGATCCTAAAAGTTCTCATCACAAGGAAAAAAATTAAATTTTTTCCTTTGTTCTATGAGAGCTGTTGGATATTAACTAAACTTATTGTGGTCATCATTTCCTAACACATACAAGTCAAGTCATCATGCGGTACACCTAGACTTGCAGTGCTGTATGCTAATGATATCTCAGTGAAACTGAAAGAAGGAAACACCAAACTGTCTTCCAAAGTGTCTGTGCCATTTTGCATTCCCAGCAGCAATGAATGAGTGCTCCTATTGCTCTACATCCTTGCCAGCATTTGGTGTTGTTGAGGTTTTTGATTTTGGTTATTTTAATAGGTTTGTAGTGGAATCTCATTGTTTTAATTTGCAATTCCCTAATCGCATATGATGGTGAGCATCTTTTCGTAGGTCTATTTGCTATGTGTATATCTTCTTTGGTGAGGTGTCTGTTCAGGTCTTTTGCACATTTTTAAATTGAGTTGTTTGTTTTCTTATGGTTGGGTGTTAAGAGTTTATTGTATATTTTGGCTAATAGTCCTTTATCAGATGTATCTTTTGTAAATATTTGCTCCCAGTCTATGGTTTGTGTTGACAGTGTCTTTTGTGAGCAGAAGTTTTTAATTGCACTGAAGTTCAGTTTACCAATTTTTTCCCCCATAGATAGTGTTTTTGATGCTGTATCTAAAAAGACATCACCAAACCCAAAGTCATCTGGATAGTCTCCTATGTTATCTCCTAGGAGTGTTATTGTTATGTATTTGTTTGGTGCCCTTTACAAATTTTATATGGCTTCTGAAACTTTCCACTCACTTTTCCTGATGTTCCCGCCTTCTCGCCTCTTCTTTAATATGTCATTTCACTCAAGCAAAAAACACAGCTTACATCACAGCTCCCAACAGACTCAGATTCTTATGTGCAACAGATGTAAAGGGAGAGTATTTAACTTCCAATTAAGTCTGCTGGAAGATGCTGGGAGACCCAGGCCAATAAGCCTGCCCTTATTTTCCTGATTATTTGATTCACAGATGCGTACTTTCTCTTGGATAGCCCCAGCTTTTTTATATTATTGTGTCTGCCTTCCATTCCTGCCCCCCTTTCTTCCAATTCTACCCCTGGCTTCTCTCCCATTCTGACTGAGTCAGAAATAAACTGAGAGAGAACTGGCTTTTGAACTCTTTTGGTCAGGGCTACTTTTTGTTGACAACGTTCTGGAAATGATGACTGTGGAGCTGACCAGGACAAATCTTCAATCCACCCGCACCTACACAGAGCTTGTGAGTTACACCCATGTGGCCTCCGTGTCGTTTTGAGCCAGTGTGCATTTAGGACCGATCGCCCATTTCTTTCAAACTCCTGTGCTGACTTTATAAATCCAAGAATGTTTGGTCTTTATTTCCAGTTGCCTTTATTTTTGGCTTCATTTTCCTATCTGCTGTGCACGAACATTTTAATTTTTTAATTAATTGATTGATTAACTAGTTAATAGGTTTAACTTTTGCTCTTGAGGGCAGGTTGCCTGTCTATGCACCATGACTCTGAGCACCCAGACACCCAGAAGGGCCATCATGGAGAACTTCTGAAGAACTGGGTGTTCATCCTCCTGAAGCAAATTTCGAGTCTGGCTCAGGGATCTGACACCCACTGCATCCTTCACCCCAAAGGTGGCCTTGGCCAGGGAAGAAGCCAGTGTGTGCTCAGCTGAACAGATGGGGCTGAGGAGGAGTCCTGGTGCCCACCAAGATGGGGTCAAGGCAGCACTCTGGGGAAACACTTTCCTGCCAGCAAACTTTATGGGGAAAGAGCTATTAAAATTGTGAAGTATTATTAGAAAGGATTATTAAAAATGAGTGCACAAGATGAATTTGTAAGCACACGGACAGGAATACAAGGTGGGATGGAGGACAGAACGTGGTGGAAGTTGCTCAGCAATGACCTGAGAGCAGGGAGAAGGGTCACCCAGGCGGGAGGAGCAGAGGCTGGAGAGACCTGCATGTGTGTCAAAGACGTTCTCATTGGCCAGCCTCCAGGGTCAGCCTGTGGACCGGTTCTGCCACCACCACCAGGGAGCATTTACCATAGAGACTCTCATTTAGTGGGTTGGAGTTAGCACCTAGAAGTCTGTTTTCAAAAACTGGCACCCCCACCCCCTTCCCAGGTGAGGCTGATGAACATCTAGTTGGGCATTGTCATTGGTTCAGGGCTGTCTAACTTTTTGGTGTCTCTGGGCACACTAGAAGAAGAAGAGTTGTCTTGGGCCACACATTAAATTCATCGTGACATGTAGTCACAAAAAAATCTCATAATGTTTCAAGTAAATTTATGATTTTGTTTTGGGCCGCATTCACAGTCATCCTGAGTGACAAGCATCCTGCAGGCCACAGGTTGGGCACCCCTGGAAGGGCGGGCAAACTGTAGCCCCTGCCCAAACCCAACCTGCATGCTTCTCCAACTCCCCCTTTTAAAGCCTTGAGCTGAGAATGGTTTTTACATTTTTAAAGGATTGTAAAAAACCCCAAAAAACCTAAAAAAGAAGCAAGGAAAAAATATGTGACAAAAATGTAAGTGGCCTGCAGAGCATAAAGTATTTACTACCTGGCCTTTTACAGAAAGGGTTTGCCTTCCTCTGGCTTGTTAAGGTATAAATAAATAGGGTGTTACAGCCGGTGAAGCGGTCATGTGGTCTGCACAATTTCTACACTGTCCTTGTAGACAAGGTGATATCCGCTTTGGGGGTGGTTCTTATGCGAGTGGGATGCACTGTAGCTTTAAACTTCTACTCTGTGTCAGGTGCTGTTAGGAGTGTTATCGTGCATTCACCCCAGTGCAGTAAGGTTCTGGACAAGGCAGGGATCAATTGGGCTGCTCATTGAGAAGGGTACTTAAAATTATGTCAACTCCTCCTTTGTTCAGCTGGGCGAGGAGAGAGCAGGTGAGACTTTGGAAATTCAGAGGGGAAAATCCCAGTTATACAAACATAAGGCACTCAAACACTGCCATGAGCAAAGGAGCATCCCCGAAAGCAGTCATTCACATTTGTGTCTTTCCACAATGTCGGGTTTATTAGGGGAGACCCCCCAACAAGCCAACAGAGTCACACACAGGCTATACACAGAGAGGGGGAGCTTCCATGATAGAAGCCAGCAGAGCTTCTCTGGTGTTTGGAGTGAGTTCATGGTCATGGGTGGCATCCATAGGTGGAGAGGTGGGAGTTGGTCTCAAGCCAGGCAGCTCCAGCAGTGGAACGCGTCCGGTGAAGGGGAAGTCCCGCGCTCCGAGCGTGACCCATGGTGCAGCCATGCTCAAGAGTCGAATGGTCGGAGCTCTGACTTCTTAAGGCTCACAATGGGCTGTGGTCCCACTCACACCGGTGTTCTGATGGAGTCTTCCAAGTGTCCAGACTTGTTTTGGGTGCTCTGGGCCCCTCCCAAGTGTGTTCCCATAACATCCCATTAGTTCAGTCTTGACATAGCACTTGACGCGCCCTGTGAGTGTCAGGTGGCTGACAGGGACTTCAAATCAGATTTCAAGAAGTATTCGAAAGTTAGCTCTGCTCCTGCTCTATACAAATAGGCATATTTTGTAATAAATAAGGGTGTGAATATACTTTTTGAGAAATGGCTTTGTAAATGCTATCTTATTTCTTGGTATACAAACCTGGCTGACAAAGAGGGGAAAGAGGGGAGGGATGTGAAGAAAGTGGATCAGTTTGGGAAAGGATCTGATCCCAGAGATTATTGAAAAGGCCCAGCCCCCAATAGACCAGTTACCCAAACTCAAGACAACAGCTGGGGTGTGTGGTCCAGGGCAGTCCTGCCCAGGGTTTGCAAATTGCGGAGTGATGGCTGAGGATGGAGTGTGAATGAAGATTTGTAACTCTGGTGCCTGTGACGCTGATAGAGAAGCCCGTCTGGATTCCAGGGACAGGCACTGACTGTTGATCTGTGCAGGCTGAATCGTCAGAGCAGCAGCCCATGAAAGTCGTAAGCCGTTTGGCTGAGGATGAGATTCCTTTGGGTTGACTGGCACCTGGATTCCCTGGGAAACTCATGGACAAAACAACCTAAGGGAGAGACAGTAGGCTTTCTGCCAATATGCCACAAGGCTTAAACAATTTATTAAAAACCCAAAGCAATCTATAGTCGTGTGCCACATAACGGTGTTTCAGTCAGTGATGAGCCACATGTGCGACAGCAGTATATGCACAGCCTAGGTGTGCAGGAGGTTGTACCATCCAGGTTTGTGTGAGTGCACTCTCCGATGCTCACACAATGCCGAAATCACCTAACGACACATTGTGCGGAATGCATCCCTGCCATGGAGTGGTGCATGGCTGCATTTGCTTTTCACCCTGAGTTGGTTGCACTCGTCGCATAGATTGGTGGCACACACTGATATTCCTGTGCAAATGTAGAAGCAGAGACGTAGAGAAGTCGGGTAACTGGCCCAAGTCTGAGTGGGGGAGTCCGGATCCAAAGCCCGCTCTCTTTTCACATGACCCCGCTGCCTCTGGCAGAGCCGTGGGTTATTAGGGAGGTCCTACAGATTATGAACTATTTTAAATTGAGAAAACTGAGATACAGAGAAAAGCAGCTACTTGTTCAAGGTTGATCAACTAATTACTAGAATTTCTTTAGACTTGCTTCCGGAATAGGGAGATCTGATTTGCCGTGAACTTCTAAGAACTTCTTATCAAAGGAATTGAGAATGTCAAATGGGGTGTGCTGAAGCCCAGAGGAACAAAGGAGCATTGAGGGAAAAGGGAGTTTGCAGAATGAGCACATTGCACTTTTCTTAATGACCTGCCGGCTGATGCATTCTTTGAAAGGGCTTTAATGAGGCAGGAAGGTCTGAGCTGCTTTCAGCAGTTTGGCCCCAGAGAGTATCTATTTATTTATTTATTACTCTTTAAACATTCACTTGGCTGGCCTTAAACAATTGCCCCAAAGCTTTGAGTCCATGGACATAGGCCAGGTATTAGAAAAGTCCAGGTTGATGTCCAGCCATTAGATGAACCTGGGGCCTGGCTACCCTGACTTCTCAACGAGCTCCGCTGCTAGCTGCAGCAGAAGACATGACCATGAAGGGGCTGACGTTTACCACAGCCACATGTTCCCATCCCTGTGCTCCATCTGTGAGGCTGCCACTGCCCAGGAGAAGAGTCCAAGGCCAAAGGTCTTCTCTGCGAATCAGTGACTTGGGAATCGCAGCTATAACCCAGGCTTTCTTACCTGAACAGCTTCCTGATGTACAGGGTCCAGCACAAATGATGCCCCTTTTTTATTACAAACTCTTTTATTACAAAATCATAAGCATGTAATTCTATAACACAACAATATCACACTCAAGTATACTATATGACCTTTTAGGTGAAATGTTCAAATTAAAACTATGAATTATTACACCTGTATTATTACCCTACTAACCACACTCAAGCAGGCATTACTTCTGCTAGACCCTGTATATGCCTGAGAACCCCTGCTCCACTCTAGTTTTTGCAGATGGAATGGTGCAGTGCGGGATGATTCAGTGGCTGGACATGTTATTAATGCTCTTTGATGATGCACAGAATCTGGTAATTTCTCTGGGTAATTTAGGCGAGCCCCTTCCTAGAGGTGGGGGAAGGACTGGGTGGCCTCTTTAATCTCTTGTCTTTGAGAGTTCACAATTTTTCCTATAAGAGCTGAGTGAGATGAAGAGTCATGTAAATATAACAGGAAATGAATTAGTGGGGGCAGCCAGCCCAGATGTGGGCAGCCAGGCTGGGATCTGGTCCTCCAATTATTCACAGTTAACTCTTTTCCAACTTTGCTTTGTCCATGTATCCCGAGTGAGATGATCGCACAGAGTGGGCACTCTGTCTTATCTTCCAGGCCCATTTCAGAAGGCAGAGATGAACAGCAGGGGCCCAGCCTTCATCCACAAAGGGATGGCTATTTCTCTGCAGGTCCTTTGGTTAAATACTCAGAGAACCACAGAACTAGGAAGAGAACTAGGAAGAGAACCTAACGGATTTATTGTTTGATGTCTTTGTTTTCAGAAGAAGACAATAAAGCTCAGAGAGAAGATGTGAGAAATGTGATGCCCACACGGAATGGTAGGGGCAAGGCCTTGGTCTTCAGAGTCTCAGGCTAGTAGGTTAGTGTTCCCTGCTCCCTCTCTGGAATAGAGGTATCATATTAAAGTCCCCAGTCCATAGTGAACGGAGGTTGGAGCCTCATTCATTCATTCAAAAGCCATTATTAAGCTGCCACTGGGTATAACAAACAAGGCTGTACGGCCCCACCCTCGTGGTGTTTATAGAACCAGATGTTGGCGGAGGACACACATAGACTTAGCTCTCTGGCTCTTTCTCTCACTTTCTTCAGTTGGTGAGAAACATGCACAGAAAAGGTGTTTTCAGGGAGGTGAAAAGAGAGGGAGGGGCAGTCGAGGAGGGAGAGAATGAGGTGTATAAGAAGGAGGGGGGGAGAGAATATCTCCCAAAGGATGTTCACAGAGAGGGAAATATTTGGCTGCTGCTGCTTTTAAAAAATTAATTGTGGTTAGCTGAACGGAATCAAAGTCCTTTAACTCTCTCAAATGTAGACTTTTCTACTTTCCGGTAAACTTGAGTTGCTATGGTGAGAGAGTGGCCTGGGACAAGTCAGATATAAAACACTGGAAACACCAACCCAACCCAGAGCAGCACACCGAATACTTAATGAGAACGACCTGCCATGTGTTTCCCATTCCTTGCAACAGATTCGATTACTTTATGATTTATCACCTGTTTTTCTAAGCAAAGCTCTAGGCCTCATTCTCAGCTCTCCTTTCTTGAATGTGTTAAGAATGGTTGGGGGCATAGAGGGTAAGGGAAGGAGACAAAATGAGTAAATTCCTTGTTCCTTCAGAAAGCTTCCTCAGCCAGACCCTTAGCCCTATTGTGTCTGTCCTCTTCTATTACTGTCCCTGTTCCTGTCACTCATCCAATCCATTCACGTTGGTACCTCCATTTTATTTGTTATTAGACCTAGCTTGTAAAAGGTTGCCCCAAAATCCACACAAAACCGTGCGTCCTGTTTGCACAGCACTTCAGAGTTCACACCTCACCTTCATGTTTCATTTCATCCCATCTGCTCAGCCACCTGGAGCTGTAGAAAGAGCCAGACTTACCCTATTTCCTATTCACAAGAGTGGGAAGGAGGCCAAGGGAGAGGCAAAAGGTTTGCCCGCAGGAACTCATACTAAGTAGGCTCAAGCTTGAAGCCCTGTGTTCAAGTCCACGGCCCAGCAGTTCTCTTTGCCATTGTCCATGGTCTATGAACTTAAAGGGCACGGTGCAGTGAGCACCTGGCCATGAATGAGAAAAGAGAAGGAAGCTGTTTCTTTGTCTTCTTAGTCTTCTCAACTGTAAAATAAAGGAGTTGGAAAGAGAGTTTACCTCTCAGGTCCTAACCGGTTCTAATGTCCCCTGGTCGGTGGTTTTGCTCTAGGGAAACAGTGGCTGAGGCAGAGTCCCTGAGGGGCAATAGAGGACAGTTCCTTAACATTGAATATTGTTTTTACCCACCAATGTACTCATTAAAATGATCATTTATTTCTGGGCATACATGATTATTTTTTAAACAGTAGCATTGTTGCCAAGAGTTACAAAGAAGAAGGACCCTCTTAGGGCAGGAAAACTGAACTTAAACGGGGTCACTTGAGATATAGGCCTTTGCCAGCTTTTCAAATCTAATGTTTGGCTTCGGTGGTTCACCCAGAGATACTCACACAGGATGATGATGCTAAGTCAGGATTTAACAAGATCCACAATAACAAAAATTGCTAGCATTTATTGGGCACAGAATAGAAAGCATTTTTTTTGTGGATTTTTCTATTTTCATCTCCCCCAGCAACCTATGAGGTGGGGTATCTCCTTGCCAGTGAGGAACTGACACCAAGAGATGCTAAATAATTTGCTCAGTGTCCTCCAAGCCAGAGTGGGGGTTCAAACCCAGGCAGCTTGTCTGCGGAATTGTCTCTCTTACCGACTGAAGTTGCAAGCTTGTTTACAGAGGGTGAGGCTCTGGTTAGAAAGCTGGGTGAGAACACTCAGCATTGAAAGGTCCTCCACTGAGGACACCAAGGGGCAGATAAGATTTTTCTTGGAGATCTTGGGATTAGACCAGAGGTTCCTGGCTGCCTTCAGGGATGCTTCAACTGTGCAGGACTGCTGTTCTAGACCTGGGGCCCGGGACGGTGGTGGAGACACCCTGAGAGCCTGCTTGTCTTTCAGTTTCCAGACTTCTGCGGACCCCCACCCACTGTTATGACAACACAACATTACCTCAGATTCATTGCAATTCAACTGAGTGCGTTACCATAAACCGCATTCCAGCGCGTGTTCCTGGGGAGACACCCTGGAGTCACTGAGTGGACTTGGGGGAAATTCTTAGGACTTAATTGAATTTGTCAGACATCATGTTGTTCTTGATGGAAAATGGGGAGAAGCCCTACTCCTATCAACAGTACATTTACGGCCATGTCCTGAGTGTTTCATTTCTGCACATGGAGAATCTCAGTCATTTTATGTTCTCATTGTTTTCAATTTACTGACCAGATTCTGGGACTGGACCCAATTCGAGGTTTGTAACCTCCTGTGTGTTATTATAGAGAGAAGTAGGGCACAATTAATGAATTTCTCATTTTTGCCTATGATTCAGACTCTGGCCTTTAAGGGTTAGGAGTTATAGATCTATTCATGTAGATGCATGTAGACATATGGATATATACATAAGACATTTATTTGGGGATACGCACATGTGACCTAATATACTTCTTCTCTGGAGGTAATCTCAGTCTGATCTCCGCTTTTAGCTTGCATGCTATGATAGACTTATCTCCTACATTTTCCCTTTCTTAGCTTTTGACATAGTTCTCCCACACTGAATATTGTTTTAAATTGAATTTATTGGGGTAACAATGATTAATAAAATTACATAGGTTTCAGGTGCACAAGTCTATAATGCATCATCTGTGCACTGTATCGTGTGTTCACCACCCCAAGTCAAGTCTCCTTCCACCACCACTTATCCCTGCTTTACCCTCTCCTACCTCCTCCAGCCCCTTTCCCTGTGGGAATCACCATACTGTTGTCTAGGAGTTTTTTTTGCTTAATCCCTTTGCCTTTTTTACTCAGTCCCCCAACCTCTCCCTTCTGACAACTGTCACTCTCTTCTCTGTGTCTATGAGTCTGCTTCTATTTTGTTTGTCAGTTTATTTTGGTCATTAGATTCCATGCATTAGTGAAATCATACACTATTTGTCTTTCTCTGATTGGCTTATTTCACTTAGTACAATACTTCTCAGGTCCATCCATGATATTGCAAAAAGTAAGATTTAATTTAATTTAATTTATTTATTTTTATTTTTTTATTTTTTTACAGTTGAGCAGTATTCCATGGTGTAAATGTACTGCAGTTTTTTTATCCGATCATCTGCTGATGGACACTTGGGTTGCTTCTATATCTTGGCTATTGTAAATAACACTGCTATGAACATAGGGGTGCTTATGTTCTTTCAAATCAGTGTTTTGGGCTTCTTTGGATATATTCCCAGAAGTGAAATCACTGGGACATAAGGCATTTCCATTTTTAATTTTTTGAGGTTCGTTCACGGTGGCTGTACTGACTGCATTCCCACCCACAGTGCACAAGGATTCCCTTTTCTTCGCATCCTTGTCAACACTAGTTGTTGATTTACTTAATGGCAACCATTCTGACAGGCGTGAGGCGATATCTTCTTGTGGTTTTAATATGCTTTTATCTGATGGTTAATGATGTTGAGCATCTTTTCATATGTCTATTGGCCATCTGTATGTCCTTTTTGGAGAAGTCTCTGTTCAGGTCCCTTGCCCACTTTTAAATTGGATTTTTTTTTTTTTTGGTATTGAGTTTTAAAAGTTCTTTATAAATTTTGAATATTAACATTTTATCATATGTATCATTGGTGAATATGTTCTTCCATTCAGTGGGTTGTCTTTTCATTTCATTAATGGTTTCCTTTGCTGTGTAAAACCTTTGATGGTCATTTGATGTAGTCCCTTTGTTTATTTTTTCTTTTGTTTCCCTTGTGCAAGGAGATATATCAGAAAAAATACAGCTATAAGAAAAGCCTGAGATTTTACTGCGTATGTTTTTATTTCTAGGATTTTTATGGTTTCAAGTCTAACAGATTTATGTCTTTAATCCATTTTGAGCTTATTCTTGTGTATATTGTAAGAAGGTGGTCTAATTTCATTTTTTGCATGTATTTGTCCAATTTCCCCAATATCACTTATTGAACAGACTATCCTTACCCCGTTGTTTGTTCTTGCCTCTTTTGTCAAGGATCAATTGACCATGAAGACATTGGTTATTTCTGGGCTTTCTATTCTGTTCCATCGATCTATATCTCTGTTTTTACACCAGTACCATGCTGTTTTAATTGTTATGGTCTTGTAGTATAGTTCGATATTGGGTAGCATGATTCCTCCAACTTAGTTCTACTTTCTCAAGATTGCTGTGGCTATTCAGAATCTTTTGTGGTTTCATGTAAATTTTTGGAGTATTTGTTCTAATTTTGTGAAATACACCATTGGTATCTTGATCAGAATTGCACTGAATCTATAGATTTTTTTGGGTAGTATGGACATTTAATGATGTTAATTCTTCCTGTCCTTCAACATGGTATATGCTTCCACTATTTGTAGCTTCTTTAGTTTCTTTCTTCAGTGTCTTATAATTTTCCAAATACAGGTATTTTGCATTCTTGGTTAAAGTTATTCCTAGGTACTTTATTTTATTTTTGATTCAATTGTAAATGGGACTGTTTTTTAATTTTCCTTTCTAATAGTTCATATTGATGTATAGAAATATACCAATTTCTATACACCAACTGATTTCTGGATACTTATTTTGTTTCCTGCAACTTTACAAAATTCTTTTATCAGTTCTAGTAGTTTTTTGGTGGAATCTTCATGTTTCTCTCTATCTAGTGTCTTGTCATCTGCAAATAATGACAGTTTTACTTCTTCCTTTTCAATTTGAGTACCTTTTATTTCTTCTTCTTATGTGAGTGCTATGGCTAGGACTTCCAGTACTATGTTGAATGAGTGGTGAAAGCAGACATCCCTGTCTTGTTCCTGATCTTATGGAAAACCCTTTTAGTTTTTGCCCACTGAGTATGATGTTGGCTGTGGTGTTGTCATACATGTCCTTTATTACGTTGAGGTGTGTTCCCTCTATTCCCATGTTGCTAAGAGTATTATTATTATTTTTTTAATCACAAATTGGTGCTGGATTTTATCTAATGCTATTTCTGCATCTATTGATGTGATCATGTGATTTTTATTCTTCATGTTTTTTATGTGGTGTATCACATTTATTGATTTGTGGATATGGTACCAATCTTGCATCCCAGGAATAAATCCCATTAGATCATGGTGTATGATCTTTTAAATGTGTTACTGAATTTGGTTTGCTAATATTTTGTTAAGGATTTTAGCATCTGTGTTCATCAGAGATATTGGCCCATAATTTTCTTTCTTTGTCTGGTCTTTATCTGGTTTTGGAATTAGGAGAATGCTGGCCTTGTAAAATGAGCTTGGGAGTTTTTTCTCCTCTTGAATTTTTGGGATAGTTTGAGAAGTATAGGTGTTAGTTCTTGTTTGAATGTTTGGTAAAATTCTCCCGTGGAACCATCTGGTTTAGGACTTTTGTTTGTTGGGAATTTTTTCATTACTGCTTCAATTTCATTAGCTCTAATTGGTCTATTCAGATTTTCTGATTCTTCCTGATTCAGTTTAGAAGACTGTATGTTTCTAGGAAGTTATCCATTTCTTCCAGATTGCCCAATTTGTAGCATATACTTGTTTGCATTATTTTCTTACAATCCATTGTATTTCTTTGCTGCCAGTTGGTACCTCTTCTCTTTCATTTCTGATTTTATTTATTTGGGTCCTCTCTCTTTTTCTTGATGAGTCTGGTGAAAGTTTTGTCAATCTTGTTTACCTTTTCAAAGAACCAGCTCTTGGTTTCTTTGGTCTTTTGCATTGTTTTTAGACTATTTTGTTTATTTCTGCTCTGATCTTTCTTATTTCCTTTTTTCTACTCACTTTGCACTTTGTTTGTTGTTCCTTTTGTATTTTTTTAAAGTGTAAAGTTAGATTGTTTGTTTGAATTTTTTCTTGTGCCTTGAGGTAGGCCTGTAATGATGAATTGCACAGTTTTTGCTGTGTCCCCTAGATTTTGGGTGGTTATGTTCTCATTTTCATTTGTTTCAAGGGATCTTTTGATTCCTTTCTTGCTCTCATTGTTAACCCAGTCATTACTTAGTAACATGTTTTTTTAGCTTCCATGTCTTTGTGTGTTTTTTAGTTTGTGTTTTTATGATTGTTTTCTTGTTTCACACCATTATAGTCAGAGAAGATGCTTGATATCATTTCAACCTTCTTAAGTTTATTGAGACTTGTTTTGTGTCCTAACATGTGGTCTAGCCTGGAAAATGTTCCATGTGCACTTGAAAAGAATGTAGGCCACTTCCTACAGTCTCCGACCAGGACCGTTCACTGCACGCAGTGCCAAAGCTGGGAGCCCAAGGCTGCCGCCATGTCCCACCAGCTTGCCATCCAAGCAAGCGAGGATATTAAAGATATCTTTGCCAGAGCAAGAAATGGAAAATACAGACTTCTGAAAATATTTATTGAAAATATTTCTGCATGACAATCCATTTTTAATGTCAGTGCTTCCATCTCTGGAATGGAAATCAGTAAACAGAGAAACTTGTGATTGGATCATGTAGTTATCCTTCAGATTCCTGGGATAAGGATTATAATCACTTTGTTTTACTCCTGTGGGAGGACAAAAACATGCTATGTGTTCCTCAGGTCAGATTCTTGAATGCCCATGGATATGAACGGACAGTTGTTGTGTGGTCTCAGATCATTCTCATGTTTGTCAAAAAGTGTTGCATGTGGCAACAAGAGCAGCTCTGAAACAGGAGTTCAGTGGAGACCGCATGAAGGATGAAGTATTTGGAACAGTAAAGGAAGATATATCATTACATGACTGTAAAAAATATTTTCTGTCACAGTCTTCTCCTGCCCCACTGACTGCAGCTGAGGAAGAATGGAAACTTTACATTTGATGAGATACAAACTGCCATGGTGTGGACACCAAGCATCGAACACTGCATCAAACACGGCAAGGAGTGGCACTTCCTATTTCTGCAGGAGCTTTCAGGCTTTGCAAAAATTGAAAAACAGACAGCTCAGCTGTATGCAACTGGAAATAGATATAAAAAATTAAATTACAGTTTTGGCCACACAACAAATACAGAACTAAAATATTTGCTAAAGGGGATTCCCAAAGATTCAGTACATTGCCATTTCCTTCTATGTAAACATTCCCATGAAGGAGACTATTTGGAGTCCATTGTTTTTATTTATTTAATGACTGGATACACACACAATACACAATGGATGCTGTATTCGAGCTGAAAGGGCCCGCTGATAGAAATTGTAGAAAGACAACTACAAATGGTTATCATTAGAAAAATGAGATAGAAATGGGGTGAGTTGACTGCAGACTTTCTTTATGAAAAGCACACACCATAAGCAAAGTTTTGCAAAACCAAAAGGTCCTGGAGGAAAAAGGAGAATTCAAAGATTAATAGAGGCCCTGCTGAAACTTAAGCTACTACTGATTAATAGCATTGTGTTAAGTATTACAATACTAGCTTTTTAAAAAGACCAGTTTTTAATACAGGAGAGCTGAAATCATTCCATGGTGATATGTAGGAGGGAAAAAAAATGCACTTTTTGAAAAATAGCACTTTTTACTTTTGTGCGTTTTTAAAATTAATGTTATGGAAGTCTCAGGACTTCCATTTTTGAGTTAAGGCTAGAAAAAGAGTTTAATGTAGTGAGGTTTAATTTTGTCCCACTGTTTTCCTAGTGCTGATTGCACACTTGCACATAATTATTAAAGTTTTATACAGTTGGGCCAATTCCAGAAAGCCTCATGTCTGAAAGTAAGATATACTTCTTATTACTTTTTAGCAAGACATCAATTTTTTTTAAGAGAGAAAGACCTTTAAACAGTCACACCATCCAACAAATTTGTTAAGAACCAGGTTAGATTATTTTCTAAGCTGAAAATTAGTGGGCCTCGGAAGAGGCGCAGACTCACAGAATGGGGGCGTGTCCGCGACTTGTTTTTAGAAACAGCGCTCATCACAGCCGTCTTCTGCCGACTTCTTGGTTTTTAAACGGCACTAACATTTCAGAAGATCGGCTCACTGTGAAGCCTCAACGGTGCAAGATAGTTTCTGTGTGCGGGATTTCTCGTGACATTGGAAGACATGTTTATACAGCTTTAGTAAATTCTTTCCTGGTGCTTTAAAAAGTTCCTATTTCAAAAACAAGTCATTTCATTATAAGTAGTCTGAGGCCAAATCCTCATGTTCAGTTGAATATTAAATTAATATAATTCAAAAGCAAACAACACTTAGTCAATAATATTGAAAAAGCTTGATTTCCCTCCAAAACCATATGTTTATAGGCAAGTTGTGTTATTTCTCTTTTGAGAAAATATTCAGATTTAATAAAATTGTTTTTAAAGCCCCAGTACATATCAGCCTAAGACAGATACACACTTAAGAATCTTGTTTCAATTTGTATCTTATTTCAAAACACATTTAACTGTCTCTTAAAGCTTTTCATTTTCAGGTATGTCCTACAGAGATTTTGAGCCTTATTTTTCTTTGAAAGTTCATCATGTTTAATCTGTTAATCCTGTTGCAAGAGCTATAACTTGGAGATGTTTTTTTAAAAGAACAGTGGGGATCCAGGATTTAGAATTTTTTTTAATATAAACTCTGTGGTGCATAAAACAACACCAGAAATGCATGTTTTATAGTATAAAACACGAAACACTTTTACACCTTATTATCTAAGGTAATATGACGAGGTCTGTCCAGAAAGTATCCAGCCATGCAACACGAAAAATGGAGACATTTATTGAAGAAGATACAAGACACATTGTACACAGGACAATGACCTCTCCGTTTCCTCCAAAGGAGGCACCTGGGACCTCACACAGTCCTCCCAGTTGCCATCAGCTGCCCTGTTGTATTTTCCTTAATCTCATCAATAGTCTGAAATCTCTTGCCTTTCAAAGGTGATTTTAGTTTTGGGAAAAGCCAGAAGTCACAAGGCACCAAATCTGGGTTGTAAGAGGACTGAGTCACCTGGGTGATTTGCTGTTTCACCAAAAAACTCTGCACAAGATGTGATGCATGGGTGGGCGCATTGTTATGGTGTAGCTGCCAATCACCAGTTGCCCATGGCTGTGGCCTCCTGAATCATCCAAATAGTTTCCGCTGAGGAATGTTCAAGCTTAACACACAATTTGATGCAGATTCGTTGCTCTACTCGCACAGTCGTTTTGAATGTGATGGCCACACAGTACACATGCTCACTCAGTGGCATCTACTGCCCCTTCTGACTAGTACAGTGAAGTTGTCGTTGTTCACACATGCGCATTCCAGTCCACTCTCCTTGGCTGCCAGGTTACACTGATGTCCTCAAACTGTTCTTGTTATTTTAACAATGGCTGGACTTTTTCAGGACAGACCTCGTATGGTGTGCTGGACACTGCTCTGAGCACATTACAAATATCAACTGATGTGATCTTATTTATAGCTCTTTGAAGTGGGTCCTTTACTATCATCCTCATTTTATAGACCAGGCAATGGAGGCAATTTATTTTTGTCTGCTGGGAGAGCTGGAATTGTGTGGGGGTGGGTGGTGTGCAATACTGCTGTTTTGTTTGAGAAGTTTGTATTTTGTTTTCCATGCAAAAGAATGATAAAAAGCTGTGATATGATAGTGCTGGTAGTGATTTAAAACAAAAACAAAAACAAAAACAACAAACTAGCACAGAAAAGCCAGAATCATCAAAGGCTGGATTTTCTTAATAATGTACTGGTTTTATGGCTATTAAACTTATAGGCCATTAGAAAACTTTTATTACTAAAATTCCTGCAGGAAACATACTTCTGTTATTGTGATACTTAAACTCTCTGGCTTCTAATTTGCCCTCCTTTTAGAACAATTACGTGCATAATGTGATGGTTAACAATGAGTGATGTCTTTGGAATGCGAATGTCATGTTCAAGCCTCACAGACTGTCCTTCCTAAAGCTCTGGGCCCCCTTGCCTCTGAACACAGGATGTCTGTCGTCCAGGATACTTGGTCTCACTGCTCTCACAGGCAGGGCTCCAAAGAAGGACGGCTAACAACAGGTGGGCCCTCCCCTGACTCACCAGGCCTCTGCTCAGTCGGTGGAGTCAGTCAAGCCTGGGTTCATGTGAGCTGTGGCTTTGCCCAGAATGGCAGTGGAGAGGGCCCGAGAGGTGAACAGCTCAGGCCATGCTTTGGGCATGCCGTGCTGTGAGGTAAAACAGTTGGAAGTTGGTGATTGGCTGGTCAGGGAAAGAGGAAGAGGAGTCGGCTATAAAATTGCCTCTCATCTCCTTGGGTTCAGGGACGTCTGTATTTCTAAAGCCTACCACAGTGGTTGGCACCTAGTAAACACGGAAAAATACTTATTAAATATATGAATACATGAGTGATCACTGAAGAAAATTGTGATCCAGTGAAGTTCTGTGATTTGTCCGTGGTCACATAACTGTTTACTGCAGAACTAACCTTGGAATCTAGGTTACCCGAGTGTGGAAGAAACTGGTTTTATGTACTTCTTGTGGTCTGTCTCATCTCCCCTCAGATTTTTAGTGCTTTGAAGGCAGGGGTCATGTAATAATCAATGTAACCAAAGCTATTTGGCTGTGGAAGACAGAACTGAAGGGGAGTGAACACTTTGTTAGGCGTGATGTCCCCTTGACCTTTTCATTGTCCTGGTCTCTGCCCTTTTGTCTCTGTCCCACTGTGGCAGTGCCCCGCCCAGCCCTAGCCTGGACTAATGCAATAGCCTCCTAACTTCCATCTCTGCCTTGTTACCTGAGTGCCATTGGCCATCTGAAGTAGAATTATCTTAGCACTGCCACTTATTAGCAGGGGGATGTTGGCCAAGGCTTTTATTTTTTCAGAGCCTTAGTTTACTCATTTGTCAAAGTGCCCTACTAATACTGTGAACACTTGTCAAAATGTACATGAGAACCAGGTCAGACCACGGAGGCTGAGCCAGGTGAGAGGGTTGGAGAGACTGACCAGCCAGACTTGGCTCAGGCGACTTCCTTTTTGGTTCACTGTTGCCTCAGCTAGAAAGCAGCACAAGGAACAGAGGGTGTGTAGGGATGCAGGTAGCCGTGCCTTTCCAGTGCACACTCCAAGTTCAGTGATTTGGGCAGCTTCTGGGGGTTTCAGTGAAGCAGTTGAGGACAAGACCTGCTTCTGGGTAAACCTGCTGTGTAGATTCTAAAGGGTTTTCCTACTATTAATGCCATTATGACTTCCTGTGCCAGAATGTGCACTTTCCAGGTATTTTTGTGTTCTTCATCATAGTTGACTAATGTGACAAAAATAAAAAACATACAATTATCCCCATTTTATAGATGTGGTATATTTTATTCCATACACAGTAATTTCAAGTTACAGCTATTATCAAACTCTGCACTCCTTAAGGCAGGATCTATGTCAGTAACTACCCCAGAGTGCCTTGCACCTAAGAGGTACTTAACACATACTTTTTTTAACGAATGGATAACTGTAACCGGAAAAGACACTGGCGCTCGATAACAGCCTGTTTTATAAGTTATGGATTGAAGCCGAGGAAATCTGTAAGATTCTCGGAAAGTAGTTCAGACTTCGGAGAAGACCAAGGTGGGCCTAAATGAAACCTTGATGTTGGGATGCGGAAGTAAAGAGGATGTTCGGGGACATTCAGTGATTGACACTTAACAGGAGAAGCTCCATTGGGAGAATGAGTACAGAAGGGTCTTCGAGAACTACGTGATGGCCGGCAAAGGCAGCTTGAGTCAAAAGTCCAAAAGAAATCGGGATGATACTAAACCAACATTTCCCAAAATGTACTCTAGGGGAACCTTATATCCCAGAAACACTGTCTTGCAAGATACTTCTCCAAACAAAGGTTATGACTAAGTACATATGAAAACATGACATAGGATATACTCTCGTGGTATAAAAGCTGAGAATTCCTACAATTAACAGAAGCCTAACAGTAACAAAGCCATTTTTACTTTAGTTAGCCAGCATTCCCAAACACGTCTAACAGCGTGTTCTTCCATGACCTCTCCACACCCCACCACCTCTTCATATTCCAAGGAGCTAGTGGTCGTCAGAACCAGCTGAGAAATGCTAGAAAGGAAACTGGGTAGCAGTTTGAAATTTTATTTTCTTCTTATTCAGTATTCAGATAATTTTGTATTTGTTGAAGGAGGTGAGTGTAATTTATCTATTCACTCAATAAACATTTACCAGATGCTTATAAAGCATAAGATGTGGTAGACAAACTCTAAGGTAGCAGATCCTTGCTACATCTCATCTGCACATGGAAGAGAGGAGAAAGGGGCTGGGGAGAGAGACGTGCAGCGGTGCTGGGAGCCTGGGGCAGTGAGCACAGGCCCATCTTCTGGAGCTTCAGAGGTTATTAATGCCCAGATATCAGTGGTCTAAGTCTCTGTTCCACTGCCGTCGAGGGGTTCAGTATTTTACTAGGTTTTTCTTCTTGAGTGACTTTTGGAACTCCTTAAGGCACAGGTGGCAAACACAAGGCCCACGGGCTGAATCTGGCCCTCTACCTTGTTTTATTAGCCTGGCACCTTGTTTCTCCCCGGCGGCAGCACCGAGCTCTTGCTTAACTGTTAAGGAGTAGTTGCATTTATACAGTCCTAACATTACATTTGGCCCTTTGAAGGCGACCATGAGGCTGATGTGGCCCCGGGTGAAAATGAGTTTGACACCCCTGCCTTAAGGAAACTGTTACCTAAATCATCCCATTCTGGCCAGGGACTTCGATGGCGCCTGGCTCTGGGACTGTGCACCACGTCGGTTGGTTGCTCCCTGTCATCTTGTTGCTTCTCCAGGCTGTTGTCTTTCTGCTTTTTCCCAAGGGCAAATAAAGTGTTTAGTTATAAGACAGCCTAAATCTGAATTTAGGAAAAAAAAAATCTAATGTTGCAGGTCAATATTTCTGCTAGTTATATGCTCACTTTGTATGCCCAAATAGAATATTTAGCAAGTCAGTCTGCGGTGCTTGTGTATGCGTGTGTACACAGAGTAGTTCCCCCTTATTTACAGAGAATACATTCCAAGACCCCCCCAGTGGGTGCCTAAAACTGCACAGGCAGCACTGAACCCTATGCATACTGTTTTTTCCTATACATACATACCAACAATAAAGGGTAAAATTTGATTTATAACTTAGGCACACTAAAATATTAACAATAACTACTAATAGAAATATTATAACAATACACTGTAATAAAGGTTATGTGACTGAGGTCTCTCTCAAAATACCTTACTGTACTGTACTCACCTTCTCGTGACAACGTGAGATGATCCAGTACCGACGTGGTGAGGTGGAGTGAAGTGAATGACGCAGACATCGTGATGTAGCAACAGGCTGCCGTAGGGGTGACCCGAACACATTCACTGCAGGACCTTGGTGGCCAATCTGAAAACCAAGATGGCTGCTCAGTGCCTAAGGGGTGGGCAGTCTCTGTAGTGTGGAGACTCTGGACAAAGGGGTGATTTATACCCTGGGTGGGACAGAGCGAGATGGTATGAGATTTCATCATGCTCCTCAGAACAGCGTGCGGTTAAAACTTTTGAGTAGTTTATTTCTGGAATTTTCCATTTAATATGTTCAGACAATAGTTGACAGTGGGTAACTGAAATAAAACTGAAGCTAAGGGAGACCGCTATATGTGTGTGTGTGAGTATTTACACACACACACACACACACACACATATAAATGATGAGGCGTGGTAGTAAGTGCTTTAGCATTACTAAAAGGTAACCCTCCAAAGGACAGTTTTGCAACTTGAAAAAAATTTAAGATCTTGTCTCCACAGTAGGAGCTATATAGTAGGCAATGTAAACCTTTTCAATCAAAGAGTATTTCTGTAACAAGTGATGTGAATCCTGGGTTTTGCTCACATGTACAGAAATAGTAATAATCAGCTGGGCCAACCTGGAGACAAACACAAGGTCTGTCTGGAGAAAGCCCAGCCACTGTTAATATGACGAGAATGGTTTGTGCTACATGGATGTAACCTGGCAGCCAAGGTGTGTGGACTGAAAGCACATGTGTGAACAATGACAACTTCACTGTACTAGTCAGCGGGGGTGGTAGATGCCCTTGAGTGAGAGCATGTGTACTGTGTGGCTGCCACATTCAAAATGACCGACTGAGCAGAGCAATGAATCTGCGTCAAATTTTGAATTAAGCTTGAACATTCCTCAGCTACGATTCAGAGAGCCACAGCTATGGGCAACTGATGACTGGCAGCTACATCACAACAATATGCCCGCTCATGCATCATGTCTCGTGCAGAGTTTTTTGGCAAAACATCAAATCACCCAGGTGACTTCATTGACAATGAAGTTTGTCTCATTTAGGACCTTTTTGATCAAGAGTGACAGATACTGGTACATGTAAGGGGAAAAGTGGCAAAGTTTCAGGGGGAAAGTATAGCTCTCAATTGGAATATGGAGTCAGTGATGAGAAAATGCAAAGAAGAAAATAAAATAGAAAAAGACGAGAAGGCATTCATTCACAATTACCTCACTTGTCAGTATTTATTAGGTGCATCTGGCATACCTAATAAATGGGGACACAGTGGAGATAAAGAATGATAAGAGGTAGAGTGAAGAGCAAAGGGGGCTCAGAAACTTGTCAACCAAAATCGTCACCACTAATTCAATGCCACCAGGAACCCCCAAATTTGGGGTGCCATAACGTGGGGGAGACTTTTAGTGACAACAGCTCAGCTGTGAGACCGCTCAGTTGTGCTGTGACAGTGTAGGCAGGAGTCCGCTCAGTTGAAGCAGCTTGGGCGGAGCGGTTCAGGCGTCACAGCTGCAGTGTTAGAACAGCCCCGGTGGGGGAAATGTAGTTGTGGATGGAGACAGAAAGTGCCTTCCACCAAGATGGAGGGGAGGCTAACTTATGAGAGGAGTTCCTGCACTTGGTCCCTGATTGGTCCACTTCTATGGAAATGAGGACTCCAAATCTTCACAGTTTGAGTGATTCAAATAGCATCATCCTGATTGGTTGAAATGGAGCTGCTATGACTGGTTGGTAAAGATGAAATGCAGCTTATCTGAGAGGCCTTTGCAGAAGAATACCTGCTAGAAGATGGTTATGGATTTGGGCCCGATTAACCACAAGGAATCCTTCTTGGCAGGTATTTTCTTTCTTGGGATTAACTAACTGAAGAAAGAGGAAACAAGAGGCCCAGAGAAGGTTCTCTGTAAGATATCTGTAAGAACCTGGCCTCTCTGAAGCATTTGTGTGAGCAATTTGCGGTATGTGTTAGGGAAAGGAGTACAAGAGGTGTCACACTTGAGAGGCCTGGAGAGAATTTGACTCTGTTGCCAAGTTTTCAGAGTCAAAAAGGGCAAATCTAATGTTTTTTACAAATGCAGGTCATCAAATATCATCCAGAAATGGAGAGCGGTTTTGATTAAAAGAAAAAAACACACACACACAACAGAACAAATTACCAATTATGTAAAAATTAGCTCCCTGAGGATGAGTTTTTGAAGTTGGCATGTTTTAGAAAACCTGAGAGAAAAAAAATAAACAAAGCAAATTATCTCAGGCTTGGAGGATGCAGATGGTGGATTGGGTGCTGGGTATTGAGCCAATAGTTGAATGAGAATTTTGTGTTTAGCGAACCACCGTTTCCCGGCCCCCATCAGAGATTAACTTGTCAGACAGACTTTCAAAGGGTTCACGACCCCCGGGTCCCAGGAACAGTGCACCCACCTTCCTTCTTTGTCTCACAGTGTCTACCATCCGGGTCTGAGCAGTGGCATTTCCTTTTCTGCGGGCAGGGTGGGGTGTGGGGTATGGGGCTGGAGGCTTGAATCAGGAGAGACATTCCCGACTCCCACACACCCGTTATTCCTTCCCCTTCTTCAGGTGTCAGAACTCTGGGGGTTAGAATCCCAGACTGCCATTGCTGCCCTCTCCTGAAACTCTCTGTGCCACTCTAACAAGTAACATCACTACAACATAAGTGACAGAAGTCAAGCCAGGAACATGCAGCCCAGGGAAGAAGTACATGTTACATTTTGATTTCTTCTTTCCTCTTGGCAAAAAGTTGTTTTTCCCACCCTTGCTAGGGCAGAAATAAAGTCCACTTGGTGTGGACAGAGGAGGGGACCCATCTGCCTGACCATATGGTACTTGTTCTGGGTGCCCTGCTGGTGACAGAGGAGCCACTGTGGGAAAGCACAGTGTAGGCAGGCCTGGGCTTGTGGAAATGAGGTTCCCCAACCCCCGTGCTGGCTCCCACGGATTTCCAGCCAGGGCCGAGTCTCCTCCTGCAGAGTGGAATGGTTACAGGTTTGATAAGACCTCACTGGATCGATCACACAGCGCATACAGTCCTGTACTGGACACAAGTCTGAATTACGGAAATGCAGTTGCCCAGTGGAAGTGATATGTATTATTGAACAGATTATGTGTTGGTACCATTTATAGGAACATCCTTTCCCCAGACCCCCAAGCTAGAAAAATTAGCGTCATTAAAAAATTTATTTCTTCTTCTTTGCCCTACATAGAAGCAGGGACCAAATCCAACATTAGCAACAATCCAGTCAGTGATTCCTTTCCCCGCCCTGCCATTGCCTTGGCCCAGCCCGTCATGTCACCTGGGGCAGCTGGGAGAACCTTGAGCACGACTCTGGAGAAAGACAGTCTGGACGTGCATTTGCCTCTGCTGCGTGGCTTGAACAACCTCACCTTTCTATCCCTCAGTCATTCTCACAAAATGGGGCTGGCGATGCTTCTTACTTGGCAGGCTTATTCCGAAAATTGAATGAAATAACCCTTATAAATACGAGGGTGATTTTGCAGTGTGGTCCCAATTGTTTTTTTTCAAATGTGATTAGCAGAAAAAAGTCTATAAGAATATACACCAACATGTTAAAGATATTTTTTATATTGAGGTAGGATTTATGTTTTTTTTGTGAGTTGTATGTTTGTGATTTTTTATATTTTAAAAATTTCTACAGTGAACATGTTTCACTTTTGTACCTAAAAACCATCAATATGAATTAACATTCCACCAAATGTTTAAAAACAAACTGAGATGATACTTTGTCTCTTAAAACTTTCCAGATGTTGCCACTGACATAGGCCCCTCTGAGCACGTTAGCCAGTCACTCTGAGACTGGTTTGCTCACCCGTAAAATGGGGGTTAATAAACTGTCAATGAAAATGTAACTACTATGCACATATCACGCATACGAGTATTATATAGTATGTATATCTACGCATTTATATCTGTATTGATACCCGTACACACAATATAGTATTGTGGGGGACTTTCACTGAAAACTGGAGACTTTTGACAGAGTGAATAGGAGCGGGCAGAGCTTCAGTAATGCAGGTTATCCTGTTGCTATGATTCCCTTTTTCCCTTGGGTGATTAGCCCAAGAAATACTGGTAAATTAAATGTAAGAAATGCAGCAAAGATAACCCATAGAGAGAGCAGATGTGCCACCCGAGACACAAGACAGAATGGTGTCAAACCCTAAATCTTACTGTAGCACACCTGGCCCCGTAGAGCCCAGGGAAACATGGTGGGACAAAATCTCAGGCCTCCAGGCTGTTTGGTGGGCTCCCAGGGTTGATGAGACCTCATGCAGTGTTGCTGCGGGCAGGACGGAGGGGAGGCGAGGCTACGAGTGTTCTCAACATTTTCTCCAGCATCCTTTGCCAAGGATTGTGCATCTTAATACACATCTGTTCTCTGGAATATTGGTTTCGGGAAGCAAACAGTGTAGGGGCTGGTGTGAGTGTGAGCACTTGCACGGGCACATGTAGGATGTGTTTGTAGGTGTGTAGGTAGGTAAATAGCAAGAAAGTATTTTTAAATCTTGTCTTGCATATGAGAAAATGTTTACAATATAGTTGGTAAAACTAGACATAAGGAAGATTTAACCTGTTATGTGTTTAAATAGAACTTCAACAGAGCAATCAAGGAGGTATTGTAGAAGACATAGACAATAAAATATTTTTTGACCCTTTACAAATTTTATTGTTGTTTAATGTATATCATTTCATAGGATTCTGTGACAACCTGTGAGGTAGGTGGAGTGTTCTAGTCCTGTCTTACATGTGAGTAAACGTACTGGGAAGGAAGAGTGACTGTTCATGTGGGTGGCAGGTGGGGACTTGAGCCTAGGTCGTTAGACTCAAAATCTCATGCTTTCATGCTACTGCACAAAGAGCAGTAACAATTTGTACCTTATATCTCATATTATATATTTTATATACTATATATGACATATCTTAAATCTCACCAATCATTTTATCAAAAAATCTTGGTGTGACTTATGGTCAAGATGGCAGAGGAGGAAAACACTGTGCTTGCCTCCCCACATGGCCATGTTGCAATCACAACTAAATTATGTGACATGATAACCACCTGAATGCTAGCTGAATGGAGCTCCCGTAACTAAGGGTATAAAGAAGTCACCTTGAGAGCGGTAGTGGGGTGGAGATGTGAAGTGGGCTGGTCTCACATCCATGTATGGAAGTTAAGAATTGAAAGGGATTTCTGGGTTTTGAAGGTCCTTCCTGAAGAGTGAGGGGTCCCAGTCCCACACTGGTCCCCCCAGCCTGGAGCACCAGTGCCGGGAAGAGAAGTCCCCACCATGTCTGACTGTAAAAATCAGTGATGGTTCTGTCTGGGTGAAACTCGGGCATCCTCTTAGGGGACCTGAGCACAGACTCACTTGTTCACCATTACTCTCCCTAAGCTCCAAAGAAGAGAAAGCCATTCAAAAAGCACCAAGACATCCTGGGAGGAACCAAATTGTCTGGCTTCAGGGTGAAGCCTGGAAGGGTAGCTCACCCTAGGAAAGAAGTGCTGGCAGGTACCATTCATTGTTCATTTGTTGAGCCCTCCCCCAGCTTGACCTGCAGGCATGGGCAGGCACCAAATCTGGGTCTCCATTAGCCTGGCTCTGTTTACACTGCTTACCCTGCCTTGGTGATTCCCTAAGACTCTGTTGCACCCAACTAGTACCCCAGCCCTAATTTCTTTCAGCTGCTATTAGGACAAGCTTTTGTCCTTGGTCATCACTGTAGACTTTCCTAACATCTCCCAAAGATCCACAAGCCACCAAAATGCAGCGTCTAGCCTCCGCATGCCCTGTACCTCCTGCTAAGAGGTCTTGCTAAGCCCAGCACTAGTGACAACCTTAAGTAGTCCATTATCCCAGATGGATTTCATTGATATTTTTGGAAACTTTCTCCCCAAAGCAACAAACTACACATTATTTTCAAGTGCACATGAAACACATGTTAGGCCACAAAACAAGTCTCAATAGATTTAAGAATATTGAAATCGGCCCTGGCTGGTGTAGCCTCAGTGGATTGAGTGCGGGCTGCGAACCAGGCATCGCAGGTTGATTCCCAGTCAGGGCACATGCCTAGGTTGCAGGCCATGTCCCCCAGCAACCACACACTGATGTTTCTCTCTCTCTCTCTCTCTCTCTCCCCCTCCCTTCCCTCTCTAAAAATAAATAAATAAAAATCTTTAAAAAAAAGAATATTGAAATCGTATCAAGCATCTTCTCTGATCGCAATGGGATAAAACTAGAAGTCAGTGACAAGAAGAAAACTGGGAAACACACAAACACATGGAGGCTTAATGACATGCTACTAAATAAGAATGTGTTAAAATGCAATCAAGGAAGAAATCATTTGAGACAAATGAGAATGAAAACAGAACAACCCCCCCCCCCCAAAAAAAAAAATCTATGGACACAGCCAAAGCCATTTTAAGAGACTTTATTCATACCAATAAAGGCCTACTTCAAGAAACAAGAAAAATCTTAAGTAAACAATCTAATATTACATCTAAAGGAACTAAAAATAAAGAACAAAGTGAAAAATGAGCAGAAGGTAGAAAATAATAAAGATCAGAGCAGAAATAGAGCCTAAAAAATATAGTCAATGAAACCGAGAGCTGGGTCTTTGAAAAGATAAAAGCAAACTTCCAATGACTTGTCAAGAAGAAAAGAGAGAGGACCCAAATAATGAAGATCAGAAACGCAGGAGGAGACATGACGGCAGACACTGCAAAAGTACAAAGGGCTGTAAGACAACAACACAACAGATTTTACGCCAACAAGGTGGGCGATTTGGAAGAAATAAATTCCTAGAACCATGCAATCTTCTCAGATTAAATCAAGAAGAAACAGAAAATCTGAACAGATCAGTAACTAATGACAAAATCAAATCAGTAATCAAAAAACAATGTTCTGGACCAGATGGCTTTACAGGTGGATTTTATCAAACATTCAAAGAACTAGGACCTGTTCTTCTCAAACTACTTCAAAAAATTCAAGAGGAGGGAAGGCTGCCAAGCTCATTGTATGAGGCCACAACGACCTTGATAGTAATACCAGGCAAAGATATTACAAAGAAAGAAAATTACAAGCCAATATTCCCGATGAACATAGATCCAAAAAGTCTCATTGCTCTCAGTAATACTTTTTTGAATATGTCTTCTTGGACAAGGGAAACCAAATAAAAAATAACAAATGGGACTACCTTGCACTAAAATGTTTTTGCACAGAAAAAACAAAACCCAAAAATGAAAACACTATCTGCTGAAGGGAAGATGATATTAGCGAATAGTACATCCAATAAACAGTTAATATTCAAAATATAAGAACTGATGCAAGTTAATAGCAAAAAATAGAAATCTGAATAAAAATCGGGCACAGAACCTGATAGGTACTTCTCCGAAGAGGATGTACAGATGGCCAGCAGACATGTGAAAAGATGTTCAAGGTCACTAATCACCAGAGAAGGGCATGTTGACACCATAACAGATATCACCTCACAGGTATCAAAATGGTTCATCAATAAATCAATAAACAAACAAAAAAGGTAAAGAAAATCAACAAACAACAAGTGTTGGCGAGGACGTGGAGTAAAGGGAACCCTCGTGCACTTTTGTGGGGGGCGCAAAGTGGTGCAGCCACTACGGAAAACAGTGTGGAGGTTTCTCAAAGCATTAACAATAGAAATACCACATGACCCAGCAATCTCACTTCTGGGTGTTTATCTGAAGATGTCCAAAACACTAGACGTGGTACATTATTCTGTGGACTATTACTCACTATAAGAAGAAGAATTAAATCTTACCATTTACCTGAGCATGAATGGACCTAGAGGGTATCATGCTAAATGAAATAAGACAGAGAAAGACAAGCACCATATGATTTCACTTACATGTAGAATCTAAAAAACAAACAAAAACACTTCACATTATTCTGACAGAAATAGAAAGCCCACTTTTCCCAGAATGACGTTCATGCACAATACTTATATCCTGTTTCTTTCTTTATGATTTCCAGTAAAGCTCATGGATGTACAATTTTCAAGAGTATTGATGGGAACACATTGAAAGTGATATCTTAGTTGCTATTCTGAACACCCCATGTCTACTTTGACCTTTGTGTGATGACACCCACCACATTCACAGGTGCTTCAGATAGCAACTCTGTGTTGTAGAGGTGGGTGCACTTCAGAAGGGTGGTGAGGGACAGAAGCCTGGGAGGGTGTGGTGGGCACGACGAGACACTGCCAAGGTCCCCTGGAGGGAGGATTTGCTTCCCTGGTGTTGGGAGTGTCGTCAGCAGATGTGGATGGCTTCTCAGGGAGCTGCCTCACCTGAGGTCACACCATTCTGGCGGTGGCCCACTTCCAATGACTGGTCAAGGTCAAATATAAAAGCCCAGCTCTTTGGCCAGTTTGGGACAACTTATTTTCTTGTTTCAGAGTTTCCTGTGGAGTCGGCCGAGTCTGTTGGACCTGCACTGTGACCTGTCTGCCCCTGTGCTCACTTGTGCCTCCTCCCTCTCCCTCCAGAGAAGTGGATCCCAGAGACCCCTATTTAACAGCCTGAGCCCTAAACTCATAGGGGTGGCTTCTCAGAGAGTTCAGACTGCAATAGTTAGATCTAGCTATGCTTTCTTTGGGAGCAGGACTGGGTAAACTTTTCTGTAAAGGGGCAGACAGTAAATATTTTAGGTCTTGCTGTCCAATCTGTCTCTACAGTGTGAAAGCAGACATAGATAGATAATGAGTGGATAATCCAGCATGGCCATATTCCAATAAAACTTTATTTACAAAAGTAGGACTGGGATGGATTTGGCCCGTGGGTTTAGTTGGGCCAGAGAATTACTGATTATTACTGAGAATTGTTGATTAATAATTTCAGAGAATTGGAGAATTCCTGACTAATTAATGCCCAAGTGATAGAGCAGCTCCTTACTGTGCATGCTGAGTCCCGAATGCTGGATGAAGTCAGCTGACACACTCCTGACAGACCGTAGGGCCCACAAATGCAGTTTCAACATGAGACAGATTTATGATCTAACGCTAGAAGGTCCTTTTAGAAGTTGTCTTCTGCTCTGGGTGGAGTTATTCCCCTTTAGGCTGGTTCATTAGCAACTTTGGCCTCTTCTTTCTAGGATCCATGGAGATAGAGAGGGGGGTCCCAGAGGGAAGAAGGAAGGAAGGAAATGGCCGTGGCCGCTGCCAGCAGCTCTGCACATGTTATTTCACTTCATTGTCCCAAACTGTGGGTATTAGCATCCCCTCGTAATAGGGAGAAATAATCTCAGAGGAGGTAAGGAACATGGCTAGCAAAGCTCTTAACAGCAGAATTGATTTCAAACCCAGGTACGTTGGACTCAAAAGTCCATGCTCTTTCCACTGCCCCAGGCTGACCTGGCAGCCTGGCGTTGGCTTGGAGGAAGTTCCTCCTTAAGCCCTGGTTGTTTCTGTGGGGAGGGCTTGGCATGAGGTGTCAGGCCGTGGCTCTATTGCTCAGCTTCCCCAGAGGCGGACCCCCTCCACATTCTTACCCTCCACCAGTTCTGGGCTGTGGCACCTGGTGAGCTGAGGCTCTGGCTCCCCAGGCTGGCTGAGGTGCTGGCCCACATTGCATCCTCGCACACATGAGCAGGGTGGAGATCAGCTCCAAACCCTGTCACCTTCCTCTGTCACACAGCTGTCATCTTCCCACTGGCCTTTTCTTCATAGCCTCTTGTCAGGAAACTAGCCAACTCCTTGGGAAGGTGAGAGAGGAAATTGGGACACTGGGGTTGGAGAAAGTCAAGGCTCCTCCTGTGCTCTCCTGCCCTGGGGCTGATGGGAATAACAGTGTGCGCTCACCTGGAGACCTGGCTGTAGCCCAGGCCCAGCTGCACATTGGCAGTGCGGCCCTGGGTGAATCCCGTGATACATGGGGATTGCTCTTTCCACCCACCTAAGAAGGATAAGTGTTCTAGCTTGCCTACCTGCCACACAGGGCAGGTGTAAAGATCAACTCCAGTGACATGTGAGCACAAGCCGCTCGCAGAGAAGCAGGACACCTTCCAGTGGTTGTCACATGTCAGTGTGCATCAGAACCCCTGGAGGGCCTGCGGAGGCAGGGGTCCTGGGCTGTCCTCAGCTTCTAATCCAGCAGATCTGGGGCAGGCCTGGGAGTTTGCATTTCTAACAAGTTCCTTAGTCATCCTTCAAGGCCCTTTTGAAGTTTCTTTTCTGCAAAGCTTTCCCCTGTGCCATAGTCCCAGACGCACTCTCTCTTCTGAACGTCTGGCCTGGGGACTGCCATAGTTTGCGCTCCCGAGGACAGCAGTAGAGGCTGCCTGGATAGCTCCACTGGGCAGGATGCCGGGGCTGCACGCTGGCTCACGGCGGTGTTGGCACTTCTTCACACAGGTGTGGACAGGGACACAGGTGTGGACAGGGAGGTGGTGGCACACATAACTGGTATTCGTCATCCCTGCTTTACAGAAGATCGTGTTTTCTGCGTGCTGGGCTTGTCTTTAAAATTAAATCAGATTCCTCTTGCTGACAGCTGCACTGTCTTTTACTGCTGTGTCTTCTGTGGTGCTTGGCCCTGCACAGTCACCCTGCATGCAGGGCTGTGTCATGTTCATTCTGAGCTACTGGGATGAGCACAGTGGTGGCAGGTGATGGCAGAGGCTGTAAATAATAATTTTCAGATATTGGAATAAGAGTTCCTAAAGTTTTTGTTCTGGTCACAATGTAACAAACACAGATGACACGTACTTTCAAATTCAATCTGCGTTCCTAACATTTTCCTTATCATTTTCTTGCAGCTAAGCGATCAACAACCCAATAAATCAGGCCTTGATTTGCAGTGTTTGCCAATGTTTTTGGTGCAAATACTCCCACTGCACTCTGTGGGAGCAGTGCCACTGAGGACAGGGGTGGGAAGGGATGCGTGGCAGCCACCACACCTGGCCTTTTGACTGAACAGATGCAATAGTCAAATATAGCTTCAAGACACGTATAATTGTGAACTTATTAAGAAGGGACTGGTTTTGAGTATTTATTACTTTAAAAAATAGAATTAATTTTATTGTAGGTTTGCTTAATTTTTTATTTAATATTTTAAATCCTACCCAAGGAGGATGTATTCATTGATGAGAGAGAGAGAAACACAGATGAGAGAAACATGATTGGCTGCCTCCCACATATGCCCAGAAGGGGGATTGAACCAAGGCCCTTTGGTGTATGGAATGATGCTCCAACTAACTGAGCCACCTGGCCAGGGCAAGTTTGCTTAATTTAATGATTAACAATGGCTATGTTTAACGCCTATTGGACCAGTGCCTAAAATGATAACAGTTGGCTCTCATGAGTTCTCTTCAGCACACTACTGGACAAATTCGTATGGATCTGCTGAAGTTAGGACTCTTTTGGTTGCACCTAATAAAAGCTAAACCTACACTGGCCTAACCAAGGGCGAGGGTGGTGGGGGGCAGGATTGTTTTGTCTCACAGAATTTACATTATGTAGAAGGGTGGGGTCATGGTAGTTTCAGGCCAAGTGTCCCCAGGACCTGCTCTCTTCCTTTCTGCCAGCTTTTCTGTCCTCTGTGTAGTGTCCAGATGCCTGCTACAGCTCAGGCCTCATCCTCTGAGGCCCAGTCTGCCGAGAAAGAGCTGGTGCTTGGTCTCAATGGCTCCGACTGTATTCTGTATCTGTTCCTGGACCAGGCACCATGGTCAGGCACACACAAGGCTTGCTACTACAGACTGAATTATGCCCCCATCGCTACTCATAAGTTGAAGCTTCATCCCCCATGTATTTCGAGATGGGGGCTCTGGACCTGGAGTTTAGATGAGGTCACAAGAGTGGGGCCCTCATGATGTGATTAGTGCTTGTATGAGAAGAGACTAGAAAGCTTCCCCTTCCTCTCTGACATGTGACGACATGGAGAGAAGGCCGCCACCTGCAAGCCGGGAAGAGAGCCCTCCTTGGGAACCCCACTGGCTCGCACCTTGATGTTGGATTTTCCCGCTTCCAGAATGGGGAGAAAAAAATTCCTATTGCTTAAGCCACCCAGTTTATAGTATTTTGTTATGGACCCCTGAGCTGACTACAATGCTCTCGTTGACCAGGCTCACCCTGGCAGCTAGGGAGAAGTCACTTTTAGCCAGGAGCTGAGAAGGGTAATTCCCCAGAGGAAATTGCAGGTAAAGCGACTAGAAGGGTGACTGGAAGCACAGAGCAAAGCAAATATCCATCGTAAGGTCTGTCTGTCTGGGCAGAAAGAGTGGTTTCCTGGCTCAGAAGGTTCAGCTATCAGGGTAGCCTTTCTGGGAATGTGATGGGATGAGTCCTTTTGTGTATAAGGGAGAAAAAGAGAAGAGGAAGGGACGGAAAGCTTTTAGCCACAGTCCAAATAGCTCCATGGTTTGGGGGCTTCCTGTCCCCAGAGGGTTGCTAAGAATTTTGTTTACTAGGTCCCAGGGTTTAAAATTTAGTTACTTGGGTGAGAAACTTGTGCCCAGGGATGGGAGCTCTAAGGAGGAGCATCTTTCCTGGGGTGTATCTTGCTGATACAAGGAGTAACTTGCTGGGGTCTGCTGTGTGTTCTGGATTTACCAGCCATCACACTGCTCCTTGAGTGCCACTGTGGTTAGGCCAAGAGAAGGCCCTTAAACTTGGTGGTGGAGAGTTATGCCAGTGCTCAGAAAAATGAAGTGCACCCTGGAGGGTCACAGGCCCATACCTACCAGGAAACTATGAAAGAAAAGGACTGGGTGAGCAGTGGGCGGGCCCTGGGCATGTATGGATGCAGCATTTTATACACACTTCTGAGGAGGTGAAAGGGAGAGACACTTTGAATAGAAACAGATGGTGGTTTATCTGTTCCAGACTAATGACTGCTCCTCAGGGTCAGGCAGGGCCATGGGTACAGGAGAGATTGCCAGACTTCCTGGCCAGCAGTAGTGCCAGAATTCTCTGTCTCCCCAGAGGCTGACAAGACGTTGACCTGGTGTTAGCCCTGCACTTTGGGTGCTTGTGCAGTAGAGTGATGCCGGAGAGAACCTGCTGCATGCGTGTGGAAGGTGCAATATGGTGAGATTCTCCTATAGGTGCTGGGCACCGTGCCAGATGTCACACACACCATTGCATCTGACCCCCTTGACACCTGTGTGCTGTAGTCAGTTTTCCTCATTTACAGCAGAGGAAATGGAGGCTCTGAGCCCACAGTTACATTGCTTGTGATTGGCATTGCTGGACTTTAACCCAGATCTTTCTGACTTCAGTGGCTGTGTTGGTTTCTTCCATGTGAACCTGAGTTGCAGGGGAGCATCCATTGGTTGAGCAATATTCATATTTGCAATCATCACTTCAGCTATCCTTGAGGGCAGGGCTGTGCCTTGTTCATAACCATACACCCAGTGGCTAGTGATAAATGTTGAAAAAAATACAGAATTACATGTATTTTTCTTGATAACCCTCAGGGAAGGCATTTTAAATTTCCTACTTTAGAAATGAGGAAACTGAACTGCAGAGAATTTAGATATTTCTTCTAATTTCTCACAGATTGTTATTCAGACTTCAGGTCTGTGTGAATGCAAAGCTAATGATCTTTCCGTTTTTTGTTATATCTCCCCCTTAATCTGTCCCAGTGCTAGTCTATTCATTTCCTCTGGGTAAAGAGTGAGCCAAAGTGGGTGGGGGCAGGGATGGTGTGGGGAGATTTCCATTAATCTGGACTTGAGAAAGAAGCCAAGCAGTAGAACAGTAAGCTGGATCTAGCCCCCTCCCTCTTTCAATTAAAATATCTACTTTACTTATCACAGTTTCTTTCTTAAGACTTTTTAAAATATTTTTTATTTTAATTGTTGTTGCAGTACAATTTTCTATCTTTTACTCCCATCCCAACCCATCCACCCAGCCTTCCCCTCCTCCCTCCCATTACCACCCACCTCTAGTTTTTATCCATGTGTCCTTTATACTTCTTACTGTAAACCCTTCCCCCTTTCCCCTGAAATTCCCTCTCCTCTCCCCTCTGAACACTGTCAGTCTGTTCTTTATTTCAGTGTCTTTGGTTGTATTTTGCTTGTTTCTTTGTTTTGTTGTTTAGGCTCCTGTTAAAGGTGAGATCATATGGTATTTGTCTTTCACCACCTGGCTTATTTTGCTTAGCATAATGCTCTCCAGTTGCATCCATGCTGTTGCAAAGGGTAGGATCTCCTCCTTTCTCTCTGCTGCATAGAATTCCATTGTGTAAATGGACCATAGTTTTTTGATCCATTCATTTACTGATGGGCACCTAGGTTGCTTCCAATACTTGGCTATTGTAAATTGTGCTGCTATGAACATTGGGGTGCATAGGTTCTTTTGGATTGGTGTTTCAGGGTTCTTAGGATATAATCCTAGCAGTGGAATTGCTGGGTCAAAAGGCAGATCCATTTTTAGTTTTTTGAGAAAATTCCATACTGTTTTCCATAGTGGTTGTACCAGTCTGCAGTTCCACCAACAGTGCACTAGGGTCCCCTTTCTCCACAACTTCTCCAACATTTTAAAAAATATTTTAATTTTAATTGTTGTTGCAGTACAGTTTTGTATCTATTATTCCCATCTCAACCCACCCACCCTCTTAAGACTTTTTTTTCTCAAATGGGAGTCTTCTACAACATTTTTCATATATAGAAAATATTATTAAAACTTTTCTTTGGTTTTTAAAAATTAACATTAATTTATTAAAGTTATATATTCAAGAACCTAGTGTTACCTGAGAGTTCCACTTATAAATTTTATTATTCTATTTATAAGCTTAGCAAATGTTGTCAACTACTTGTAAGTAGGTCTTTGATTAATATTTGAGCCCATTTATAGACTTAAGTTTATAGACCCTAAACTTTTTAAATTGCATTTATAAATTGAATATTTTAATCTCATTTTGAAGTCTTTCATTATATTAACAAAATAAGTTCTTCTCAACTCTTAAATAACTCATAAATTTAATAAAATTAACTGACATATATGGTGGTCCTTAAGTACTCTTAACTGTTCAAATACTATATATAAACTTAGAAAGATTAAGCATAAATACACAAGTCTAAGTCAATTAATCACATATTTAAAACTGAAATTTCCAGTGCAGGTATATTCAAGGGAACTTGCTTGCAAATACTATTTATGCTACCAAATAAGCACAGACTTCTTAACACGTAGATATTAATGTTGCAAATTTGGTTCTCTTAAACATGTCTAGTTTTAGTTCTAAATCTTCCCAGAGTTAAGAGAATCTTACCCTTTAAGGAAATAATAATGCCATCTCAAGCAATTTTGGGAGAATTAGCAGATTTTAGCTCGGGGTTAGGCTGGATTCTTCTTAGCCCTCTTTGTAGTCAACACAAGGAACTTCCTAATGTTATGAGTGGTCAGCCTTGCACACGGGATCATACAAACTGGCATGGCCACAGGGCTCCTTACCAGTGGTGTCTTCCTTGTTGTTGGGACCTACACTGTTCAGGGTGTTAAGATTTAGGGTGTTTTAGGGTCCCACCCCTGCTTATACTCACTTTATTCCCCTTAGCACAATCCCAGGTTTGTCATGGAAATCTGCAACCAACTCAGACTGCTACATGACCTGGCTTGATTTTGCTTTACTTTGTCTAGGATTTATGAATTTCTTTCCCGATGACCTTTGACTCTGATGCAGTTCTATTTTCTTTCCATATTCTTCATGATGAGTAAGACCACACACTCATACAGTTATGAAAATCGTATCCGATTACATCCTGCAGATGTCACAGATTCTAAAGCAAAACACCTAACAATTACACAAAGGGCTCCATTGTTTAAGAAGATGTTTTCAAACATAACACTGGTGGAATCTTCATGGTTTTGAAGAAAGACTAAATATTGGTATTTTGGGAGCACCTGCTATGAGCCAAGTATTTTATGTACATTATTTCCTTTTGTCTCCACCAACCCATCAAAGTCTTTATTTTTATCCCCATATTCAAAGAAGGAAGCTGAGGTTCATGGCATTTTAAATTTCTCAAGGGCACATGGCAAATAAATGATGGAGGTAGGACTAGCTTTTAGGATTATTTACAAAATTCATGACCCTTCTTCTATGCTAGTTTCCAGGGCTTTGAAGGCTTTATCACCAGGCTCTTCAAATTATGGATCAGTCTTCTCACTTCCTCACCCTGACAATAAAAACTCTCTGGTATAAGCCTAGTCTTTCCAGACAATCGCAAGGCTCAAAAGCAATATCTGCCTTAAAAAGTTCAAGCCTGACTTTAGCTGAAGTCCTAACACTGCTTGAGAGATAGCTGACGAGGACACCCAGTGTTAGCCCACAGTGGATGGGAGCCACAATGAAAAGATCTTGGGACTGGGGATGAGAGCCCTCGATTCCCATCTTGGCTGTTCCATTTGACCTGCTGTGCGAGTTAGAGCCCACATCATGGGAGACCTCCAGCTTGAAGTCTTTATTTGGGAACACCTGCTCAGGTGAAAATTAATGTGGGACCCTGGGGGCATGTAAAGGGTGAAACTGTCCGTTTTACACCAGGAGATTCTCCCTGAAATCCTGGTTTTCTGGTTTCTTCATCAAAGGTTAGCTCAGAACACCAGAGAGAGCCATTGGCGGTAAGGCCAGATCCATTCTCTGCACTGGCATGGGTGCTGACTGCTTGGCCAGGGACAACAGCTTGGGTCTCCATTATGGGGCTGGGTCAGACGGCCAAAAGAGATGCCTGAAAGGGAGTCCGTGATGCAGTGAAGCTCCACTGTTTTCTGGAAGAGGAAGGCTGCTCAGTGTTAATGGCCACATTCATCTTGCAGACAAAAGAACGTTTGGTGAGCCGATTGGGCTCCCCCTCCCAGCCACGCCTTTCCTTATCACTTCACAGGATGCTGAAAAGACAGAGGTATTTCAACCTGCTGGCTTGGGCCCAGTTTCTCATCCCACCCTACATAACCAAGGCTCTCTTTCCTTTTCAGCCTGGGAATCAGGCAGGGCAGTGGGATGATTCTTTTCCCCAAATCAAGAAAAGAATCAAACTTCATATTCTGAAGTGGCCTTGTGGAACCTTGGCTAAAGTTTCTTGCTAAGTTCCCAGGAATAGTGGAGAAAGTATTTAAGACAAGCTCAGGGTGATTGTAGCCATCTGTACTTATCCAAGCAAGTGCAATCGATTGGGACACCCTGTGAGGCCAAAAAGATATGAGCGTGGCTGTGTTTCACAGTGGTTACAACCATGGGTTTGAAACCACAGAAAGCTTGGTTCGACTCTTGGGCCCGCTGCTAACTCTGTAAGACTGGGCTGTTAGTTCTCTCTAAACCTCAGTTCCCTTCTCCAGAAGTGCAGCCGCCGGAGAGGGTGAAATGAGAGATGTGTGTATTGGAGCTCTCGGCCTTGTGCCTGGAACTTCTTGAGCAGTGAATGAGTGATAGCTGTTGTCACTGCTTAGAGAGGGAAAGGGTAGGGGCAGGGGACTCAGCGTAGAACTAGACATTTGGCATAGAGATTCCTCTTACACCTTGATATCTTCTCTCGCACAGCACAGTTTACTAAAATTCTGGTCTATAAAATCTTGACACAGTGCAATGTCTTGCCTAAAATGATATGACGAAGAAGCCACTAATGGGGTGTGGTGAGGGGTGTGTGTGTGGGTGTGTGTGTGTGTGTGTGACTATGTGGGAGCAAGTCAGGGAATGAGAACAAGTTTACCAATTCTTTGGTAATTTCATTGTTGTGGCAGTCCCACCAGCAGGTCAAATTTATCATTGTGATGGTCCAGCTTCTTTTCATTTTCTGGATAAAGACATAAGTCTTTGATTTTTAAAGCTTTCTCAGCATATGCCCAGATGTAATTAAAACCAATAACTGTGGAAATAATTATGCTTTTTTGAAATACCAGCAGGAACTGAAGACTGGTTTCTGGGTAAGAACCTATTTGTGAAGGGCAGTAGTTCTGTGACTTTATTCTCTTGTTGTCATTAGGATACTGGCATTAAAGTTGTGGGTGGCCACTGGCATTTTCAAGGGTAAGGAATGCAGTGAGGACTCCTTCAGTGCCAAGTAGCCAGTCTTTTCTGGGAAAACCTGGTTTGTTTCTGGGGAATAATTCACCCACTGAGAGAATCTGGGAACCTGTAAGTGGCCATTCATTACCATTAAATTCCAATTTATTTCAGAGGGGAGACTTGGGGACCTTCTCTGAAAACACCCACTTCTATTGTTTAGCCTAAGAACCAGACAAAAGGCTTTGGAAAGATCTAAGAAAAGCAAGACTCCAAGAAGAATTGGACTTTATCAGAAAATTACAATAAAATAAGTCAAAGAGATGTAATGTACAGCGCAGGGAATATAGTCAATAATATTGTAATAACTGAGTACAGTGACAGGTGTTTTTTAGGCTTATTGTCACTATATGAAGTGACTGGTAAGGTTGTGATGTATATAAATATTGAGTCACTATGTTCTACACTTGAAATGAATATAATATTGTATGCACATACCTCTACCTATCTCCAAAAGAAAATTACAGAATGTCAGGTCTGGGAGGAATTTTAAAGATGAGCTAGTATCCTGATTCAAAGCACTCATTTGTATATATGAAAACTAAGATCCCCACAGCTGGAGTGCTTATGATCTTGTAAGACCAGAGCCTGGAATTCCTGATTACTGGTCCAATGTTCTTCCTGGAAGAAATCATCATCACCTATTTGTGGGTGATGTACAGAGGCTGGGTGATGCATGGCAGGTATAAGATGCCACACCTTACAACATGGAGCTTACTGTGTAGTCAGACAAACAAGGCACGTACATGTGAAGTAAGAACAGTTACGGGGCATGTCTGATAGGTGCCATCCACATGATGGGCTTTGAGACAGAAGGAGAGAGAGCCTCACCCTTGATGGACCAGGGAAGCTTTTGGAGATGGTGGGATTCCAGGAGGGCCGTGGAGGATGTGTGTGATTTGGGTGGGATGAGATAAAGGTCATTCTAAATAGGAAAAAGATGTATTCACAAGAGCAAACTTAGGACTGTAAGAAGAATATTTGTGAGTCAGCAACAACTTAGCAGTGATGATCAGTTTACTGGGATTACAGAATGTTAGAATTGGGAATAGTAGGCTCATTCTCCTCATGTTACTGTTGAGAATGTTGTTGGGTCCAGAAAATTTAACTTGTCTCTTAAAGGTTACATGGCTATAAAGAACAGACTGGGGATTAGAACCTTGGTTCGTCACCTCTTATCCAGCATATTTTTTTACTGCATCCTGCTGATCCTAGGGACGTGATAACAGAGAGACAGAAAGACCACAGAGCACCTTGCATGAGACACAAGGTGTTTGTACACCAAGCACTGGGAACCTTTGACCGTTTTTGAATGTGAAAGTAACACGTGGTCAGAGTGGTACTACATAGAGATTGAGTTGCTGGTGGTGCGCAGGACAGATGGAAGAGATTGGAAGGAAAAGCAGAGGGACCAGTTAAAGAGGCCCCGGACCTAGACCAGCTATGAGATCATATGAAATGAGATTACTGGAAAGAAAACGAAGAGGAAAAGATGAATATGAGAGAGACTCAAACCACAGGCTATGGGAGAGTCAGGAAATGGGAGAGGGTGGCGTCAAAGACTACTCTGGGAATTCAGAGGTGACCAGTTGTCCATGGATGTGACCACCTCATAAATCCTGTCCCCTGGCTTTTGTTTCCACTTTTCCTTAGCAGTTCACTCATTTGTTCTTTCTTTCAACAAACATTTCTGAGCCCAGCAGAAGGTGTTTCATATTCCCCCCAGCTGGTAACCAACTGAACGTGATGCCTCCATTGTTTTCCTGGGATCTGCCCCCTTGAACTCATCTTGGTCAGAGTTGTTGAAGAGAACCTGGGCGAAATGAGAACAGCTTGGTTATTGAAAAGAAAATAATGGTGATTGTCTGGGAGGGTGTTGAAAAGCCAGCAAGATTTCAGATGGGAGGAGGATCAAAGTGTCTTGGGAAGGGAGGAGGCGGGCCCTGTGCACACAGAAGCCTCTGGGTCTTAGGGAGAATGAAAGATCCCAGTGTGGTGGCAACAAAGGAACTGTTGTGCATTCTCAGTCAGGGGCCTGGAGGGCCAGTGACCACCTTGGCCCTGGGGACTGGCTGGGTGGCTCTAGGCTCAGGCTGCTGCTCCCCATGAGAGGGGAAGGGCCCTTGTGCCAACTCTCAGAATGGGGGCAGGAGCCAAGGGCTCCTTAGGGCTGAGGAGACTCAGAGACTGCAGTTTTGGGAGACTGAGGGCTGCCGACAAGCAGTGTCTGTGCCTTCCCTCCCATTCATCCCATCCCTCAGCAATTTCTACTCACTCCTGTCTTTGGTACCCTTAACAATTACAGCTGTCCTTCTCCTCTAAGTCACTGTGACTGTTATTTTGTTTCCTCGCCTGGGGACATTTTTCATTGCTTTTTTTTTTTTTTTTTTTTTGAGAGAGAGAGAGAGACAGAGATAGATATCAATGTGTGAGAGAAACATTGATTGGTTACCTCCTGTATGTGCCCTGGCTGGGGATCAAACCCACAACCTCTTACTTTATGAGATGACGCTCTGACCAAGTGAGCCACACCAGCCAGGGCTCACCGTGACTGTTTTTATACTGAAGGTCTAGTCTTGTCAAGTGGACTCGAAAAAATTTGGCAAATAGGTCAAAATACACTGACCAACTAATAGATTGGTTGTAGCCATGTTGAGACGTATTCTCTCATGTGTCTAGGCCAAACATAATGATTTTAGGCACATAGGAAAATGTCAAAATGGTTTAACTTATTTTCATTTCTGTCTCCAAATAGTACCAACTGAGAACAGGTTGTAAGGAGATTGGCAAGTCGGTTTGGGAAACAGGGTTAAAAACTCCAAATGGCTTCCCACCCGCCAAAATTGTAAGTGCCCTCTGGTGGCCTCTAAACACTTGCTCTCCTGTCACTAGCGTGTGACTTTGGGTAAATTACTGAATTTCTCTGGACTCTGTTCTTCACCCGTGACCCAGGCACGATCCTACTTCATACAGTTTTAGCAGGACAATTTAGCCAGTCTCTGGCAAAGAGGAGGTGTGAATTGGGATTAATTAGTTCTGGGTGAGACCAGTTCAGAATTCAGGACTTTGTATTTAATTCATTCTGTCATCTCATAGCTATTTCCTATATAGGATTCTGGAATCAGGCAAAATTAATCTCAAAGAAACGCTATCATCAGGAAAGAGATGACCGAGTGGTGGGACTGAAATGCTCACGTTCATCCTGGAGATCAGCCCCCTCATGATACTGCCTTGTGTCTGACACCATGGACAGATGCCCATTTAGACTTGATTATAAGAAGCCCAAGGCCCAGACACTGTGTGGTTGGTGAAGTCATGTCCCAGCAGTAGGGAGTCAAAGACTTCCACAAATTGCAAGCTGAGCCAGAAATGCAACCCAGGCATCCTAACACCACACCCCATGCCTGATGATAAGACCATTCCTGTTCCCTATATCCGGGAATAGACATCCTTGGAGCCAAGAGGGTGACATCAGGGTATCTGGCAAGCTCACTGCACTGCTCTGGTTTGGGTGTAGAGAGGTGGTACCAGGGATCCAAGAGAAGGGCGTGGCAGCCTGGAGTTCTCCGAGGCCAGTGGTGGGAACAGGTCCTCCCCCAGAGACTAGAAGGAGGCAGCGTGCTTTGGGAATTCTCCACAGCCATGGGCAGGAGGATGAAGCACTGAAGGGGGAGGGAGAGAATGATTTATGAGTAAACCCTAAAGGAGCAGAGCTTCCTGGCTTGACCCCAGCACCAGCTGAGGGGCGTGGGAGAGCATTCTGCAAATATTTAAGAGGCACTGGTGCCAGAGAACTCAATGTCTAAACCTGGATGGAAGGGAAGGGGCAAGGGAGGGGGGGGCGTAGTGCAGAGACATGTCTGTCAAGCAAGGCTTTCCCAGAGCCCTTTGAGTGCAGGCTTCCTCTCTCAGGATCCCCGTCCGTTTGGGCATCTCCCCAGGGCACAGGGTTTACGGGCTGACAGATTCCAGCCTACAGACCACATGGACCACGTCACTTTTCCTGTGGAGAGATTGGGCAGAAAGCATAAGGAAAGACAGGCAGTGAGAATAAGATGGATGGAAGAACCCTGTCCTTTCTTTTAATGTCCTGTTCTAATTGGTTTCCTGAGGAGCTGAGTTATCTGGCTTGTTCCACCTTCCCCTTGGCCTCCTCCCTGTGCTGATTTTCTGTGTTCTCAAACCAAAGCCTCGACAGCCTTCAGAGCCCTGTTCAACCTTTATCTCCTTCCAGAAGCCCATCCCAACCTCAAATGGCACATATTGCTGTCACGTCCTGTCCCCCAACACACTGAAAAGCCACAGAACCCTTCAGCCCATTAAAGGTTCTGAGGTGTCCTATGATAAAGAAATGTTTTGAACTTTGTTTATCCTAATATTTCCTTAATATGTTTGATCATAAAATTCTACTTTAGAGAGACATGTTATATGCTGGCCTGAGACTTTCCCACTTGGTGCTTCACGCATGTGTGACTGGCACCCCGGTCACCTCCCAAGTGCCTTGGTGCACAGGCTGCATGTCCTGCTTCCTTTGCAACTCCCACAGTGCCCACCAAACCAGGGTGCTCCCAACATGTGCACTTGATTAAAAGGCAAGAGGAATGCTAGAATCAAATGAAATAGCCAGTAACAAGACAGGGGAAAATTTGCAGTACATATACAAAGGAATGATACCTTGAACATGGACATTTTTGTAAATAAGAAAAACAATGAATGCTGCAGTAGAGATGGGAGAATCATGGACAACCAACTCACAAAAGAAGAAATGCATGTGTGTGTCCATTTGGATAAATCTTTTCATGATCACAATAATAAAAATAGTAAACAAAAAATGAAGTGCCATTTTTATCAATTATACTAGGAAAAAAAACATTGGGTAAGTGAGGTTGTAGGGAAACAGGCACTCTTACATTGTTGGTTTAAAAGTAAGTCAGTATATAGTTATTTCTTCAAGGGTATGCTAAAAATAGGAACTTTCTTGTCATGAACGATTTATCAAAAATGTGTTATTACTGGATGTACAATATTCCATAATATGGAATATCAAAGTTCATTTAGCTGCCATTTTGACTGGACATTTAGATTGCTTTCAAGGTTTTGTTTGATCTTCGATTATTTCCTTACAATCGAATTTTAATAATAATGTATTAGTTATATACTGCTATATAACAAATCACCCCCAAAGTAAGTAAATATTTTATAGTTAAAAACAAGAACTCTGGCTTTTGTGGGTCAAGGATTTGGATGGGATCCAGCAGGGAAACTTGTCTCCTTCCCACGGGAAGCCTGGGAGCCCAGGGCTGGAGTCGCCTGAGTCTCCCTCATTCACGGGGCGGCACTGATACTTAGCTGGGGCCATCAGTGGACACCTCCACACGTAGCCTCCTCGAGTGGCCTGGACTTCCACACAACATGGTGGTTGGGACCCAAGGTGGTTGGGTATTGTCCCAAATACTCTGGCTGCTGTGACAAATTACCACAAATTTATTCTCGTGTTGTTCTGGCCGTCAGAAGTCTGAAATGCGTCTTACCAGGCTAACACCAAGGTATTGGCAGTGATGTGTTTCTTTCGGAGGCTCCAGGGGAGAATTTGTTTCTTGGCCTTTTTCAGATTCTAACTCTACGTTCCTCACATTCATTGGCTTGGAGGCCTTTCCTTCATCCTCAAAGCCAGCAGTAAAACATCTTGTTCCAGTGGTCACCTTGCCTCCTTCATCTGGTTGCACTTTGGTCTCACCCAGAAATTCAGGCTAATACCCCATCTCAAGATCCTTAACTTAATCATATCTTCAATATGCCATATTTGGTATATAAGGCATATTATATACCAAATATAAGCCATATACCTTTTGCCATATAAGGTAGAACTATTCTACCATATAAGGTAGAATAGGGTTAGCAGAGACTGGTTATGGGGGAAATGGAAAAAAGCAGGGAAAATGGTACAAACTTTCAGTTATAAGATAAATAAGTTCTGGGGATCTAATGTATAGCATGGAGACTGTGGTTAATACCATTGTATTATTTACTTGAAATTTGCTAAGAGAATAGATCTTGTGTTCTCATGCACACACACAAAACATAACTATGTGGGGTGCTGGTGGTGTTAATTAACTTGATTTTGGGGATGATTTCACAATGTGTATATTATACTTTCATGTTGTATACTTTAAATATATTATTTTTATCTGTCAGTTATATCTCAATAAAGCTGGAAAGAAAAAATAGCATTTACAGGTTCCAGGAATTTGGATCTGCATGTCTCTGTGGGCCCAGTTCCAGCCTATTGCAATGACCTCAGACTTTTCTCTCTGTAGCTGGTTTTATGGGAAGCCCTACAGTCACATAGAGAGAGCTGCAAGTGGAGGCAGAGCTGGGGTGCCGCTACGGTGGGTCAATCTGGGTCACCTGCTCATGCAGCTCGCTCAGGGTTTCTGGTCCTGCTCAGGTTCCAATGCCCTTTCCGTTTTAGAACTGACACAAGCATCAACTTTTAGGACTTGGTAGGTCTGACAGAGCACAGCCTATCATGAGCCACTCCAAGTGTATGGTTGCTTGGTGTCCTGCAGTCAGGCATGCTGTCCTTCCCAGGGTTCAGTCCGATGCTGAGAACTGTGCTCAAATGACTTATAAATTCCGTGGCAGGCAGCATAATCCGTTCCAGAATCCCAAAGGCCTGGATTGTGATTTTCCCATCGGGGGTCCCCCTTATCTCTGTCATGCCAAATCTCTTCCCATCACCAACATGACGGATATGACCAACACCCCAGGGTCTGCCAGATCATACAGCCTGAGTGTCAAGGCTTTTGGTGCTGTGGCCTGGACTTACAGCTACAGAGACCTTTCCTGTTCTGGTCGCCTCCCCAGGCTGGCAGCCCCACGCCCCTCATGTCTCCCAGTGTCAGCAGAGGACACTGTGCCTGGGTATAGAATACATTGCATCCAGAACCCAAGGAAGCATCCCAGGCGCTGTGCTTCCTTCTGTCCAGTAGCAATGTGAGATGCAGCAGTTTGTCCTTTCCTTTGGGCACCTCTTAACAACTGGCCTCCTGGATCCCCGAATCCTCATAGGTTTTATAAGCTGCCTCTGGAGTGCTCGTGTGCTTCCAAAGTCTCTTGCCTGTGATATTCCGTGGACTGTCTAGGCAGTCAGATAGATCTCTCTGGATTAAGTTGTGACACAGGGTAGGAGAGTTCATCTCTGAAGGAATACTGTTTTCTGCCTCACACAAATGCACACTGTTTAGGATTCATTTTTTTTTAACCCTAATAGAAAGGAATGCATTTGCACAAACAATAACCATGTATCCCCAGGCCTTGTTAATGAGATCATTTGGACACAGCAGCTGCACTTGGGCCTGCTAAGCATTTAGGCCTGCAGTAGTAAGTATATGGTCTTTCTCCAGGGTTAATTGTTTCTGTGGCAGCCAGATGAGTGAATTAAATGGAGATATTGTAGGGACTCTAGACCCAGCATCTTGTAGGTCATTAATGGTGATACTTGTCCTGCCATCCCCCCAGGGAAATGATACTTCAGCTGTGCTAAGTGTTTCCATGGAGCTCTCTCATGGGCTGATCATCACAATGCTGTGAGGTTGGCATTGTTATCAGCCTTATCGTAATCTCTCTGGATGCCTAAGTCATCTGCCCCAAATCTCACAGCAAAGTAAAAGATTTAAACTTGAGCCTTTCTGACTCCAAAGTTTGTGCTTCTGTCCTTGTTAACACTGCCTTTTTATTTGAATCCTGCCTCTATCTCCTCCTCCATCAAAACATTGGCATCTCTACTATCCCAGAGGCCCTTAAAGTCCCAATGAAATCAAGAGAAACTGCTAACAGAAAAGAATTTGACTATAGACCACTATGGAGAGGAGTGAATGGTGTTGGGATGTTTTCCTGTAGTCTAACGGGGTGTGTACAGCAGGAGGTGCAGCTTGCTGAGTACTGGCGCTAAGTCTGCCAAGAGCGTGCAGCCCATGACCAGTCTGTGTTGAGGAAGTGCCAGGGGCTGTGGAAAGGAAGGGAGTCACTCCCTGCCAGATACTCCTTTCCGCTCATCCTGACGGTAAGTGCTGCTTCAGGACACTCTGCGCTGTAGAGCAGGTTGGGGGGTCACTGGAGGAGGGGTGGTGAGGGATTTATTTTCCAGTTAACAAAAGGCTGAGGGAATCCATTTTGGGAGTTATGCTTGGGGTCTCAGGCCATTCATACAGAGCCATGCAAGCAGAGACCCCTGACCACCCTGCTCTGGCAATTTGCTCCACGCTATCTTCCTCTTTACCCTCCCCTCCCCATCCCTGCTGCACTTGGCTGTGCCAACTGCCCAGCTCAGCATTTCTGACTGCCTTCCTCATTTTGGCAGTAAAGCCATCTCCGAGGGCCCCATTTCAAGTCTGAAACCTCCTCACCTTCAAATTAAATAGTCAGTTTCTTGAGAAGAATGAGATAATGGATCTGAAAATACTGTCATGGAAAAGAGGGAAAGGAATGAAGCAAAACCCCAAAGCATTATTCCCACTCATGCCCCATGCCCAGTGGGCATTTGGTAGAAGTAAATAGAGCTGGACTGGAGAGAAACAGTTGAGGTGTTTGGGAGAAAAGTGGTAGGGAGGGAAATTCCTAATGTCCAAACATCTCTTCCTCTAGGGATGGATTGGTTAAGGACCATGGGAATCTGAACTTAAGATCTCCGAGATCTGATAACAACATCAAGCTGAGGGCCTTGCAACTTCCTATTATAGATACTCAGTGACAGAAGGATGGTGAAGGTTACAGTCCACCTGGACCAGCCCTCCCCGGACCTCCATCTGATGGAGATCAGCAGTTCAAAGCTTTGTTCTCTTCGGCAATGCAGCTTGTCATCTGCCCTCTGGTTGGACACATCCAATCATGGGAAATGCACTCTGTTTGGAGACAGAGTAGAGCTTTTCTTCTTGGGCAGGTCTCTGAAAATGGTCTTCCTTGGACTGTTTTACTGTTGAGAGCCTCCCTGATCTACTATTTCCCAAAATAAAATGTAAAGGCTCATGAGTAGGGTTCAGAGGGAAAGGCTATTTCCCAAACACTTAAAACCTTTCCCTCCAAAGGAGGCAGAGGAGAGTGTGTGGGAAGTGACCAAGGAGAGGCCCATAAGCCTGCAGAAACCTGGAAGTGTTCCGAATCCCTGGGCTGATGAGTGAGACCCATTCGTCCCAGCTGCCCTTTTAGTAAATGGCACCCCTCCCAGCAAGAGGTTGAATTCCCCCATGTGTGGTTTTACAAGGCTTTGCCTTGGCTCTAGAACACAGTTATTCCCAATGCTCAGAAAGTCAGAAAATGCTGGAGTAAAGGGAGACATGGAGGGGGCTAGTGGGGAGAGAGAGAGGAAGAGATGGTAATAGGTGGATGGGGGAGAGAAGGGACAAGAGTGAGAGAAAGGGAGACAGAGAGGGAAACAAAGACATGAGGAGGCATGGAGGGAAAGAGTGTACCAGAGGGAGAGGCACAAGTACAGCTAGGCAGGGAGAAAGGGGTACAGAGCTAATGAGACAGTGGAGGACACAGAAAAACAGTGAAGTGCCTGGGGAAGTCTTAGTTTGGAACGGCTCCGGGGCTTGGGCTGTGCGTTCTATATAGCTGCTTCTCCTGGGCAGCCTGGCTCCTCCTGGGAAGGGGCTCCTGGGCTGAGGCACTCAGGTGGCGGGGCTGTGGGAGTCTCCCTTCTGTACTGACAGGATCCTCAGGTACAAGCCTGAATGCAGTGGCCTGACCACCCCAGGAAGATGGGCACTGGGTGAGTGGGGTTTGGACCGCATTGCTGAGCACTGTTGTTCGGCCATAGGCTCAGCCTCGGTGTCCATCCCCAGCCTGGCCTCCCCGTGCTGTCGGAGAGGTTGATGAGGCCTGCAAGGTGGGCTCTCATCTTCCTACCTGGAGTCCCACAGCTACACATGCAGCTCTGAAGCCAGTGGAGGGCAGGTTCCACAGGGACCTGAGAGGCAGCACCGGTACACACGTGCAGTTGGCTGCCAGCGCTCACCACATCTGGATCCGTTTATGAGATAAGAGGAGAGAAATTCTTTCCCTTCCTAGAACTTGGGAAGATAGCCTAGGGGTGGGGTGTTTGGGTTACAGGCCAGGGTCCACGTTGGCTGGGAAGTGGCCTCTGTTTTTAGTTTCTTTTTTAAATATGCACCAATGAAACTTGTTTGCAAAACCCTTTTCTAAACTGTGAAACTATTAATTATTAACCGTATTCTCACCATAAGCCAGTGAGGATTATTGTCCTTGTTTTAAAGAAGGGAAGACAAGAGCAGGAATGGCTCAAAGGGTTGTGCAGAGATTCCAAATCCAGTGCTCCTTCCATGACGGTATACAAGCAACCTCTCTCATGAAGGCGTAGGGCAGGTTAGCCCTGGGTCTTTGGTAGCTGGGGGACTGGGCAGGACTTGAATTTTTGCTCCCTTTATAGCTCTGCCCATGTTATCTGTGGAGCTTCATGGAGTTACGGAAGAAAAGCATTCATCCTAAAGTACCCAAGCCACCGGCTGCTAAGCACACATCCTTGATAAGACTTCTTAATCCTACTAGGGCTCACAGACCCAGGAAAGCAAATTCTGGGCCCACTAAAAAAATCAGAGAGATGGTTTCTTCTCATGAGAAAGCCTGGAGCAAGGGGAGAAAGTACTGGACACTAGTAGCACTCTGCAGGGTGCCGTGCACGGAATCTTGACCACATCCAATAGTCCTGGGGCCTCCCTTGCTCAGCGTGGGCAGGTCCAGTCAGAACTCAAGAAACTTGGCTTGGTAGAATCCAAATTTAACCTTGCCAGTCTTTATTTTGTGCAAGGCCTGTATAAGGCTTGCTCAGGAAGCAGAGACTGAGCAAACTAATTTAGTTTCACGGTCTAACTGATAGAAGCCCAAAGAGTGTAGAACTGTGGTATTCAGATGTACATGTGGGCAGTAAGAAAGGAGGGGGCAAGGTGCTACGTGGGGTCAGGGGAAGGAAGTGTCATGTTGCGCTGGAGAGTGAGAAATCAAGAGAAGCTTCCTAGAAGAGGTGGCCATCAGGATGCCATTTGGGATATACATAGGGCTTCATAATTTTTAAGACTTCCGTATGCATGGTTTTGATACACAATGTTATGGTATCAGATGAGGTGGAAAAACAAGCAGTAGCCCACTGCTGGCCGTGAAAGGATAAATGGATGTTATTTGGGAAGCAATTGGACACTCAGAATTCAAAGTTCTAGGAACTGAGGCTGCAAGCACAGTGACCCCCACAGGCAGATGTGCATCAGCAAGAGGCTCTATAACGATGCCAGCAGCAGCTGGGACAGAAAATGGTCCAGGGCCCACCACAAGAGACAAGGTCATAAATTATAGAACATCTGAACACTGGAGCCTGGGGCAGCCATGGAAAAAATAAGGTAGATCCATATGTGATGTCCTTAAATACAATGTTCAGTAAAACATAAAGCAAGGCAAAGGATGGTATGCACAGTATACTCTCATTGGTGTAACCATTGGATATTTGAACAGAATTTCTAGAAGGATGCAGAAAAGAACTCTTAACGATGGTTACTTCTAGGGAAGGAGATAGAAGGTCTGGAGAGGGAGATGAACTGTTAAAAAATTTTCAATAATTGTCAAAGGTACCATATAGCTAGGGGAATATATAAAACATGTACTATCTGAAAAGTAACAGTAATGCATGGCAGACTTAATGTATATTATGTAATAAATTCTTGTGCTCTGAATTTTATACCATTCATATGCAGTAATGTGTTATTTTTCCTATTTAAAGTAATCTCTGTGAGGCAGACGAGAGCATTCCTCCCCGCCCCGTTTTCTCCGAGACCAGCAGGAGCGGGTGCTCAGTGGGAAGGCTGGGGTGTGGCTGGACACCAAGATCAGAGGCTGTGCTGAGGCTGAGGGAAGCCCAAGGAGAAGCAGGAGAGGAAGGCCGGCAGGCAGCCAGGCTCCGTGCTGAGTCCTCAGCTTCCAAGGACTCGTTAAATGTTTCGGGGTGTGCCATGATCAAAGTCCTAGAAAGAGGACGTCAAATCCAATGCTCTGATGGTGGGCAGCAGGTCCACCAGCGGAGCCGAGTAACGTGGGTGGGGTTCACAATGGGATGAAAGCGTGCTGGCCACCTGGGCTGCGCTGGGCGCTGCGCCGACTGTGCTGGCCACACTGGGTCTGTTAATCCTCACAACACTGCCAGGTAGGTTTTCTGTCCCCATTTTACGGGAGAGGAGACTAAGTCTCAGAGAGAGCAGGGAACTCGCCAAGTCCACACGGCTGGTGAGCAGCACATGTGGGGACTGACGCTTCATTGGTCTGGTGACAAAGCCTATATGTTACTCTACATGTCCTCCCAGGATCATTGTATCTGCCAACTGTGAGCTACCAGCCATCCGGTGAATGGTTCTGCATCTTACTCTGAAAGTGACTATTTCTCTTGTCTTCATGTGATCGTTGCTGTGCTACTAAGACCAATGTGGAGTGGTTGCCAAGGTAAATAAGAGGGTCAGGGTGGCCCCGGGCTTCTCTGGCTCCCTTTGCCTGCACTCCTTCTGTCAGAGAGGCCCTCTGTGTGAGAGGGCGGTGTGGGTAGTGGAGCACACTGCATGCAGTGTGGAGAGTGGAGCCTCCCCCGATACAGTCCCTGCAGCATGGGCTTGCGAATGAGACCCCTGGGCCCTTGCCATGCTTCCCTCTAATGCTGCTGCCCAGAGTGGTGTTGGGCAGACCTCTGTGCTCACACCCCAGTGCTGTTGGCTGCCTGCGTGCAGCATGTGGCTTCTGAGGAAAGGAAGGCATTAATGGCCTTGTCCCTACTCTTGCCCCATGAATCACACCAGTTACATTTTGCAGCCTTGCACATTCCGTTGACGAGTGCCATTTCCTGGTGTCTGACACAGACTCCATAGCAAGCTTTGGCCAGGATCCTGCAAAAGAAAAGAAGCTTCAGAGGCTGCAGGGTGGCCTGGGCTCTGGCCCATGATCCCTGGGCCCGCCTCAATTTCTACAAAGGCATTAGGGATGGCAGCCACGCCTCGGAATCTTTGCAGAAGTGCTGAAGAGTGTGGCCATTTTTACAGCCTTCGTCTGGCCACGTGCTGGGCAGGACGATGACTGAGCGACCGAGGTTGGTCGAAGGGCCTGATTTTTTAGGGTGAACCTACAGGCTGCGACAGAGGCTGGCAGTGCAGCCTTCTCTGTCTGGGAGTTCAGTGGGAAGCACCAGTGTAACAGCCCGATCTTCATCTCTTGCCAGCCCTCAAACCCAGCTCCTGACAAAAACAATTCTCCCTCGGACAGTAATGTGCGGGAACTGTGCCAGTGTGAGCCTGTACTGTGCATTCTTTTCCTTGACAGGACAGAGCTCAATGGACATTTCACCTTCATAGTCCTGGCCACAGCGGGGGGGGGGGGTCATGAAGCTGTCTAAATCCAGTTTATCAGCAGGAATAAATGCCCTCAGACTTAAAGAGTGGGAAGCAGAACCTGGCTCCATGGGCTGATGATTTATGGAGGAACAGCCAGCTGGGAAAGGATGAGGCAGGAGTGGGAGGGAAGGGGGACAAGTGTTTGTGGGACTCCGCTCACAACCCATAAAAGCAGCAACATGTGCTCTGTTGAGAGATCATGTTCCAGGACACATTTCCAACTGCGAAGGATACACAGTCTGGCATTCATCACTTGGCAGGGGCACAGGAACTCCGCAGGGAGGTGCGGGATGGACCTGCCTGGGGCCGTGGCTTTGAGGCTGTGTGTTCTTTCTTTAGGCACCCACAAGACCTGGGTTCCCACAGCCCAGTGGGCTGCATCCTTCCACCATCTGGCAGCTCCTGAAACTCTGTTCCCTCCATAAGTCAGCTCAGAATGAAGTCCAGGTAGTGCCCTCTCCCTCCACAATTATTACTTCAAGATATGACGTGGCCCAGTCAAATCAATAATTTTCTATCTGTACATTTTGCCTTTTGTTCTGTCTCTGTGACATTGGCCAGGTCACTTCCCACTTCCCTTGGGAAGGATCTCAAAGAATAAGCAGTGTGTTTGAGATTGTGGGGTGAGAGTTGGACTACACGGGTGGGCATCTCAGCTCTGCCCTGTAGAAGTTGTATGATGTGGTTGAGGTTTTCCCTGTGCCTCATTTCCTCATCTGTAATATGGGGACAGTCACAGTGCAAGTGAGCCCATGATATGGAGAATGACATGGCACAGTCACTCGGCTCAGTGCCTTGCACATGGTTATTGTTCACAACACGGAGTCTCATCAGAGTGGGGACAATGCTGGCCATGGTGATGACAGTGATGATGATGATGATGAGACAAACACGGCTTTCAGTCACTAAAAAAGACTGTGAGCAAATGACTGTTTAAACTGAAAAGTTGTTACAAGAGTCTGTGATCGGCTGTCTGCTGGCCCTTTTGTATCGATTCACGACAAGGGGCACTGAGCCCCCTCTCAGCTCCTCTGCCAGCTTCGGTCACACAGAGCCGGACCTGAGCTGTGGCCATGAAGGATCACTCAGCCTCTCTGAGGACCGGTTTCCTCGTCTACGAAACGGGGATAATGACATCTACTTTACACGACTACGCGGTGAATGGAATGATCTGTACAGCTCGCTGAACATAGTAGGAACATAATGAGCTTCCCAGATACTGGTTTCCAGCTATTGGTTTCCTTCCTCTCCTCTCGCCCCCTAGGGTTCTAGGCTCCATCCATCTAAGTACTTGTTCCTTTTCAAGATCTGTTTGAGACCTGCCTCCTCCATAAATCCTCCCCCATGTGAGTGGACAGATTCCCTGTCCCTAGTCGATTTATTGCTTTGGGTCCCTGAATCGGAGACCCAGGTGTGACTGACCCGCCAGGCTGAAATGCCATTGCTCCAGTTTTTATAACCCTGAAGTCGACTCCCTCAGATGCATAGAATTTGCCTGAAAGATGTAGATGTGATGTACTTCCCAGTTAGAACGAAGACTCTTTGAAGATGGTTTTCTGTCTCACCCACGTTTGTGGATCGTGCTCCTAGCACAAGACCTGACAAATAGCGGACCCAGTAAGTGCTGAGTGAAGGAAGGAGTGAAGAACTTTCCAGAGAGGCAGAACAGACTGCAATTCAGAGAGAGCTCCCTAGTTGCAGCCTCTCAAAGCTCTGGGAGGAAGCTTTTGCTCAGAACCAGCCCTGTAGTTATGTCAGAAGAGCTTAGGCCCCCAGAGTGTGGCTCTGTAAACAAAGGGGAAACGAGCTTTCTGATCAGCCTGTTCTGTTTGGATTGGCAAGAGCTTTCCAGTTGGAATCAGTGCCTCGGACATGAATGTCAGAGTCATTCCATGTGAGAGGAAGGCTTGCTGGCTCAGCCTCCAACTTTGATGTGGAGCATGTGGGCCTGGGGGTGCGACTTCAGAGTACAGGGGAGGAGGAAACAGAGGTTCTGGCTGCGTTTGGAACTTCCCGGGTCCTTCTCAGGTCATCCCTGCTGACCAGGCATTTTCCCTTGTCCCCTGACTTGCTCTGTCACTAGCTAGTTGTGTGACCTTGGGCAAGTCACTTCATTTCTCTGGGTTTCAGTTTCCCCATCTGTAAAATGACAGGGTAGATCAGATGATCCTTAAGGTCCCTTATCACTCTCCTATAACATTCTTGTTATCTGCAGCTTTTCTTATACTCTGACCAGGAAGCAATGACATTTTTGAAGTATGCTGAGCAGTTGGGGAAGAAAGAGGGTGTGTTGAGAAATGGGGATGTAAAACACATCCTGAGATGGAGCTCAAGTCTCCCTTTTCCCTGGTCCTTCGCACTAATAACTGTCTCCTCTGTGTTTGCCTGTTTTCTACCTACTGCCAAAGATGATCCTTTGGAGAGATGACTGCACGCTACGGTAGAGCCCAGGACTTCCTCGAGCTGAGAGCCTTGGTTTTCTTGTGTGCGTGCATGGGGCGGCTGATGGCACCTTCCTCACTTGGAGGCGGTGAGGACTGAGTGAACGGGAGCATGTGTGGCGCCTTGGAAACTGCCAGACACCACAGAAGCGTCAGGAATTGTGATTACGGCATAAAGCTGGCCCGCTGGGGAAAACATTAGCAAACGACACTTTATCCGGTGGCCCCCCTCTTCCTTGAAGATGTTTCAGTGCAAGGGACGCTTCTTCTGCTGTCTGCCAGTGGGCTGCCCCGTTTGGCTTCCCCTGCACCTTTGAAACAAACGCTGCTGTCTGAGTCCTCAAGCATCTTCGCATGCTTTTCCACGAGGGCAGCAGAAGCGTTTTCCATATGATTTGGCTCATCCCACTTAACATGTGTGGCAGCATCTCTAGGTCTTAGAGTGAGAAGAATTTTCTTATTTTCTTTGCTAATCCCTGGAGCAGAGAGGTCCAGGAGGCTATACAGGGAGCAGGGGCCAGAAAGTGGTGGTCAGGGTGGTGGTGTTCTCTCTAGCAACTGGGCCAGAGTTGGAGGTATAGTGGAAAGGGGTTCTGCTTCCTGCGTTTTGGTTTCATCACATGTTACTTGAGAGTCTGAAGAGACCTCAGATGACATGTAGCCCAGCCTTCTTTTTAGACCTGAGAGTTGGCCTCTTGGCTTGCAGTCTCCCAGCTGGTTTCAAAGGAGCAGGGACTAGAGCCTGGTCTCCACATCCAGTTCTCGTGCTCTTTCTGGCGTACCACGTGGATCCTTTCATTCTTCCTTCCTCTCACTGCCATCCCTTGCTTCACCTCTGTTCCTTTGCTTCTATCTCCAGAGCCCATTTGGTGTAACTCACTGAATGGGAAAGCATTCAGAGTTTCTGGGGCAGGCAGGCTATTGGATAGGGGTGGGGGACTTCCTCACAGAAGCGAGTGTGTTCTCTGGATGTCAGATCACCAGGAGCATCCAGGGTACCAGCTCACCGCGTTGGCCTCTGGTCAGAGATCACACCCAGAAGCCCCATGGCTGAGGACTCAGAGATACTACCTGTGAACTGGGGTTCTGTGGTGGCAGATGCTCACTGTCCCACTTCCTCTTCCTTGTTGACATGGAAGGAGAGTTAGCATGTGCTGAACACCCACAACACAAATGGTGTTCAAGATCTCACTCCCTGCACCCAGCCTTTCCCACCCCTGCTGTCTTATTTCCCCTTGGGGCCATCCAAAGCCACAGGGATGGGCCACACAGCATCTACCTAGCAGCCATCTTCCAGAATCACCCAGGTAGCGCTGCCCTGAGTTCATGTGCCCATTTCAGCCCAACACCACGGTGGCTTGTCCAGGGTAACCATGGGTTAGATTTCACCCTCTGGCAACAGTTGACTCTATTTACTCAGATGAGAACAATTTTCTTTCCCTTGCACTTTCAACAAGTTTGACCTCAAGGATGCTCCTCCTCCTCCTCACCCTGCCCTCCCCACTGCTGCCCCTACTTCAGGCCCTGCTGCCAAAACCAATAAAAGGCAGAAGGGAGAAGTGGAGACTGGGGGAGACTATTGCTCTAATTGAGCTGTCAGCTGAGCCCTGGGTTTCCTGGATCTGGGGTGTCTCATAGCCCAAATTGGCCAGTTTGCAGCTAATAGAAGGGGGAGCTGTTTTACTTCCTAATCACTCTTAGAGATAAGTGTGCTCCATGCATGTGGGAGAGACACCTCTGCGGAAGAAGCTTTTTCTGACCGGCTGCCCCACTGCTGCTCGTCCTGGGCTGGGCTGGAGCCAGCTCAGTGGGAAACTTACCTGACACCCGTTGGTGGGGCAGGTGGGGGGCATCAGAGCCTCTGGGCTGCATCTGTGAGGTGGCAAGATAAACAAGCCAGGATCCACGTTTAGACACCCCCAAACCTGCGACCCAGAGAGCCGCTCTGCACTCATAGAACACAACCCCCATTGTTTCGTCAGCTTCTCACTTGGTCAGGGACCACCTCCGAGTGGGGTTATTGGGCTCGTAGTTCCCATGAAGGGGAGCTCTCGAGTGTCATTTGTTTGGCTTTCCATTATCTGGGAGTTTCATGTGACCTGATAAGTGTGTGTTGGGTGACTCTCTGATTGGACCTGGACGTTCTTTGGTGTTGAGGCCATGCTGAGCACAGGGCTGCAAAGCTGGGCTCCTTCTGTCCTGGGACATGAGTGGATTGGGGTCCTGTCAGGTGGGGGAGGCAGAAGGGAAGGACAATGAGCTGGTTCCTTGAAATGGGGACTGAGCATAGAAGCCAGCATCACTATCATTTGAAAACAATTCCTCCCAGCTTGGTGTTCAAGGCCTTCCACCACCCTTCACTACTGGCTCTGCTTGCCTTCCCAACCTCAGCACCTCCTGGTCCTGTCCCCACTCTTTGCCCAGGCTCATCATCCCATGACCATGCCTGGCACCTTAGGACGCCTTTGCTCTTGCTGCCCCTCTGCCTCTATGTCCTCTTCTCATTGCCAAGCCACACCCATACACTGAGGGCTTGATTAGACCTCACTTCTCCCCTAAGTCCTTTGCACACCCCTTTGAGGCTGCTCCTGTTTCCTGTGGACCTTCTTTGCCCTTCCCTTGTAAGACCAAGAACAGTCTGTCTTCCATCAGTTATTCAGGAATGACCTCCCCTCTCTCACTGGATCAAGATCCCCGCAAGAGAGATTTCTTGTTTTCTCATGTCTGTGCCTCCATGTGGCAGGGCACAGGGCCCTGTGAGTAGGTATCAAGTAATTGCCCATAGGGACACATCATGCTGAGGCCTGCGTTAGCACACATTTGCATGTGGCATACAGCGTATTTACATAGGGGGCACCCTGAAGATGGAGTTCCTGCTCTTGGCAGTCTTGAATAGAGGGCTCTGGGGGGGGGGGGAATGCAGGGGTGAAAAGGCTCCAGGGCTCGAGTTACAGTTAGAAACATCAAATTTCAGAACTGGAAGACGTGTTATAGTAATCTAGTCTAGTCTCTTATATTGCAGATGAAGAAACTCAGGTTCCTTCAGCAAGAGGTGACTCTCTGAGAGTTATAAAAGTGGTTAACAGCAGTGTGAAACCTGCTCCCTCTGGTTGATAATCCTTATTCCTATTTTGTGGTGGTTGGAGAAGGCTTTCTCCCAATGTTCCTGGGGTTTTTGGTGGCAGTTCTGGGCCCCCTCCTGTTGCCCTGCCAGTCTCACTGGCCACATTCCACTTTGGACATCCTGGAAGCCTGCTCTAGAATCCTCTATGCTAGATACTGGTGGGGAACCAACTTAAATTCAAAACACCCCTAGCTCTGGAACCCCGATCTCTAGGCATACTTCCATCAGCACTTCGGGATTCCTGCTTCTTCAGGGTTGACCTTGCAATGAATTTTGGATCATAACTGATGGGGGGGGAAGAAAATTGAGATGAAATAAAAAAATAAATGAAAACAACATACAGAAGCATGGGGAAAGCAGATCTGGGAGCTGGGGATCTGGGCTCTAAAAAGAGAAAGATGTTCTTCCCATGAGAAAATCACTGGCAGCTTCAAATGAGCCCTTTGTGAGGGACAGGGACTCCTATATCCTCAGGATTTCTCCACTGTGAAAAGGGGAAGGTCCTGAACTGAAACTTTCTCCAGATGAGGGCTGACCGAACTGGACTCAGGCTCAGGCCCAGGGCTGGTGAACTGAGGTGTCTCAGAACAACTGGGAGTCTTCCCAGAACGTACTTCCTAACTAGATTCAGAAACCAGTTGAGGTCAAGGGGAGGGATACAACTATACCACCTCTTTGCCCTAATTCCCCAACCAATGCCAGCCTCCGAAGCTCTGAAAGGAAGTGATTTCTCACCATCTCTTCCTTGTCCTGGGTTCTTTGGAAAGAATAAGATGAACAGGGTCAGAAGGAGGATGGCCCAGCCAGGGGGGGATGTTCCAGCACAGCCTGGGCACAACTTGACAGGCACCCTCCATCCAAGTTGGCCTGGGCTAGCCCAGGTTTTCCACATGTCTGCTGTGAGGTGATAGGGCAAGCAGGAGGCCTGGTGGTTTTCCAAAGAACTGCCCTAGCTTCAGCTGTCCTCCTTTCCCTGAAAAAAGTTTGCTGATTATTTGACCTGAGAAAATAGCCTTTTAAGAGACGATGAAACCCAAAGAAAGTCCTGTATTTGCAAACCAAAGACCTTCTTTGAGCACCTCCTAGCAACAGAGATCAGCTGGCCAGAGAGGGCATGACCACAGGTCTAATGGCAATCTTCCTTGTGTCCAGATGTGAGCTCTGGCTTCCAACAAGGGCTGAGAGATTGGGATTTGCCAGCTGCCCACGTGGCTCTTGGCTGCAGAGCTCAGGGGCTGTACAGCCTGCAGACAGACTATGGGGAGGAACTCTCCTCCACAATCTGGCCAACTCAGGGCCTGTTGGCCACCTCTGAGAGATGACAGCCTGTGGACCACCGGAAAGGTCAGGCCTTGCAGTGTGGGCACTGTTCAATGAGAAGCGTCCCAGCACGAACGGTTTTCAAAATTCCTCTGCTGTGCAGGCCCACTTGGGTTTTATCTTGACCCTGGCCACATTTTCTCAGAGTCACTAGCATTTATTTCCCATCTCTCTGTGCTCAGAAAAGAAACTCTCTTGGGACTACTAGGTATTGAAGGTGAGACAGGATTCCTAGGATATCTGGAGTTTAAAGCTCAGTAAAGGAATGGAAAAAGAGGGGCCCCAGCCTCTTGTTACTTTCTGTCATCAAATAGACATTGAAGAGCACTTGTGTGTGTCATTTGTGTTGTGACACACGATCTCTCTGTTAACAACTTGTTTTTGAGTGCGTGTTGACTTCAAACCTTGGATCTTTTGCCTGGATTTCTTTAGATCAATCTGGAAAAACAAAGCACAAGGCAATCAGTGCTCTCATTTTCCAAAGTCTGCCATGGACAAGGGCATGTTTCCTGACCTTTGAGAAAGTTGAGAGATCTTTGCTATTTCTTGAAGCCTCTTCTGTTCCCGGAGGGGAGTGAGATTGGCTGCCTTCTCTAAGATCGCCACACACCCAGGAAGAGAAACAAGCAGGCTGGATTTCTCCACGGCTTCAAAGGGCCAAACTGGAAACCAGAGAACTTAGCTGTGTCCAGAATGGGCATGGGTGATAGACTTTTAAGCATTCTTAGAACCAAGCTAGTTGAGATATTCCTGAGGGCAGTGTGTCCCCAGATTCCATCTTTTGCCCCCTCCTGGAGGATCTGGCTTGGCAGTCAGGGACAATTTTCTAAGAGTAAAGTTTCCCTTCCCCACTTCTTCCCTCAACTTTAAACTTGTCTCATCTCCATGGACTTCTCTAGGTTTTCCTTGTTAAAAACAAGGACCCCTTAAGAATAAGAGAACAAAACTTCTGCTGGCTGTCGTGTGTGCTTCCAGAAATAGTGCTCAACTACTATTTATGACCTTGAAGTCAGAATTTCCGAGGAAGCATCTGGAGTTGGCTCTAGAGGGTGGGGTGACTTACAGTGGCCTGGGTGGTTGCATTGCCCCAAACATGGGACCACATGTTCCTTGGAGAGAAGGACCATCTCTTCTTCTAGGTCCTATTTGGTTACTCTGTAGCTGAGCGGCTCCCAGAGGACGCAGAGGAAGGTTTGTACCTCAGCTGACCTGGAGATCACCTTTGATGACTTTCAAGAGATTTAGGAAGCTGGTGGAGCCCAGAAGTTAAGAGCAAACAGTGTGTAGCCCGGCCCACCTCTGTACTCTCTAGCCATGTGACCTCCAGCCAATTCTTTAATATCTCCAAGCCTCTAAACCCTTACACATAAGGTGGGGGGTAATAATATTTGCTTTATAAGGTTGCTATAATGATTAAATAACATTGAGGAAATGCTTAGCAAAGCTCTCAATACATGGTAGCTATTAGCAAATAGAAATTTACCTGGAGTGATGCTCCTTTCTTGGAATGGACAACAAGCCTCTGGAAGGGTAACGGGCAGTTGCTGGGTTATCTGTCTCTGCCACCTCCTAGGTTGTGAGCTTCTTGTCTGTAGAGTGTCTTTCCAGTGTTTGACCCAATGCCTGGATCTTAGGAGATTTTTCTCTAAATGTTTGTTGAATAAGTTAATAAATGAACTGATTCGATAGGCAGAAAGGAAAGCAGCTCATTGAGCGGATGTCTAATTACTTTTTTGGGGTAAATTACTTTTTTTGAGTAGGGATATGACCTGCTGAGGCCCTCAGGCAGCACTGTGTTCAATACTTTTGCTGAGGGAAGGCCTAGATTTTCAGCAGCTTGAGAAGTTGCTGAATGGTGCCCAGCAGAGTCCTGCCTTGAGTGGCCTGAATGGCCATATGCAGCAGCCCTGGACACTTTTAGCATGGAGACTGACCTAGATTCTTTGACCCTGGGGCTCGCCTTCCAAGGAATGATTCATTTTCAAACGACCTGAGGGAAATGAAGGAGGTAGGAAGACTAAGGGTAATTAAGGAGAAAGAGCTGCAGGGACCTAGGGTGATGGCAAGGGTCCTGGTGGAGCCGGTGCCAGCTCACACCAGATCACGAGCCTGACCGAGTGTGTCTCTCCCCAGCTGTGTGGCAAGAGTATTCACACTGTGGAAAATGGCATATGCTACAAAGCCAGGCTCCCCTCCTCCTCCCAACAGAGGATGTTGTTAAATATTTACAGTGCACCCCTGATTTTGATCGAAGGCCAAAGATGCACACACGAAATGGGAGAGGGGATGGTGAGGACAAGAATGAAGACGTGGAGATGCGTCTAGGGACAGTGCAGACCTCGCTGGAAAAGGGGCATGTTGCTTGCTGAATGTTGTTTGAAAGTGCTCACAGGCCCAAGCTGGGGAGAATTGTTCTATTTTCAGTTTTGAGTGCTATAGCACAGGAATTTGGCAATGACTCTTTTTGAGGCCAGACTTGCTTTAACAGAGAGGGGTTGCCTTGGGACTGAGGCAATTGGAGTTTCCCAGGAAGGAAATTAGGTAGAGAACAGGGTGGGAGCCCCCGGTGCTAATGAGCCTTCAGCCCCCTGGCGGTTCCCAGGACTGCACAGGGCCCGCCCATGCTCGTCTTGCTTTGTGCTTCAGCTTTCTATCTTTTCCCCTTTAAGTGCTTAGAGCACATTTCAATAATAGGTAAGGCCCATATGTGAACCCTGAGGAAAAAATTGACACTTACTAAGAAGGGTTCCTGGTGGCAAACTGGGCTCAGATTAAAAACAAAAACAAAAACAAAAACAAAAAACAACAACAACAAACAGTCCAGCAGCCACATCTAGACAGGGGCCTCTCACACAAACTACACCTTGTGGAGAAGCCTGTGCGGACCTGCCTGCCTACACCGTTTCTGCCAGCTGAGCCAGCCTTTATAAAGGAGTTTCTGGAATCCTATTTCAACCAATATAATCAAGGCTTCTCCCATCCAATCAGAGCTGTGTAGCTCCAACCAATCAGAGTTGCTTTATTCTGAACAATCAGGACACTGTCTTTTGGGCCAATCAAACCGTAAGGATTTGGAGTCCTCATTTGCATGAGGGTGGACCAATCACGAACCAGGAACAGGGACTCTTGTCTATATAAGCCATCTCCTCTCTGGCTCAGAGAGTGCAATTTTCCCTTTCTATTGGAAACTGAAGACTGATCCCTTGGTCTGAGCTAAAACACCACACTTGTCACAACAAATCAGAGTAGACCAGTGCAGTGCAAGGCAGAAGAGTTGTTTGATAGCTGCGTTGTTTTCTCAGCCCTGCATCACAATTAAGCTGTTTTGCACTGAATAAAGATTCCTTCTTCACTGCACCACAAATTGGAGTTCTTGTTGGCACTGAATTGGCACCAATGACTATTGGTTAACACATAATAATTTAAATTTCATTCAGTAGTGTCTGGCACATAATGAATACGTTAAAGAGAAAGAAAAAAACCTTACTATAAATTGAAGTTTTAAGTAGGTTGCAGATATTATCTCATTTAAATCTAAGAATTGAGTACTATTATTTTATTCCCAATGAGTACAAAGGCCTTGAGACACGGCCGCACTCCCTGGAAGTGACAGACCCATGGTGCCCACACAGCGCCCATTTTTAACTGCCATGTTAAACACTCGTTTCGGGTTTGTTTCTCTCCACATCTCAAGGAGAGAAATGAGGAAGATACAATGTGATTGGTCTAAGCTGTGCTTTCTCTGAGTGGCCCTGGTGGTGAGACTTTGTTTGGGGGAGGGTTGTGATGCTCCCTAACCTGGTTGGATCACACTATTACACTTCATTCTGCTCCTTTGGATTTTCAAGAACATTTGATTTTGTGCTCCAGATGCCCCCCGCCTCCCCCCGTCTCTGCCTGTGTGCGTGTGTGTAGAATAATAACAATGAGAAACCCAACTCCGAAGCCACATGTTTCACTTTGCTGCTTGTTAATTTTAACAAGGCAGCTGGTGGTTTGGGCTGAGAGCTTGCTTTTCTATTAACCACAGCTTTTCCTCCCCATGGATTTCCTGTTTGTAGTTTTAGAGGTAAAAATTCTTGGTAGAGGTAAGCCTGAACCCTTCCAACCTGAAAGGAGCAGCTCTTAAGAGCCCAGGCAAAGGGAGCCTCATCCAGGTCAACCTTGGTCCTTCAAAACAAAACTTTTATAGCACATTGGTTTCGGGCCAAGGCTCTGCTCGGCATGGGAGACACTCAGAGACAAAGGTGGCCAGGACCCCAAAGGAGCACCCAGGCTAGCAGTGGGGACTGGACAGGCCCAAAGTATTTTAGAAACTGTGCTGAGCACGCTAAGAGTGGCACAGGGCTGTGGCTGGGACACAGAGGAAACAGTGGGTCTGGGTCTGCAGACTCCATGGAGGAAGCCCCTTTGAGGGGCAGGAAGGTGTTTTTATTTGTTGTTTTATATATTCTTGTTTTTTTTTTTTTTTTTTTTTTTTTACAAGCAGGGATGAGAGGAAGGGCATTCCAAGCAGGGAATAAAGCAAAGGCCCAGAAGTGAGCAGTTGTGGCAACAGCGACTCTTCTGTTTAGACCAGACAACAGCCCAGGTGAGGGAAAAGGCAAGATGACAAGAGCACCTAGGAGCCAGATAGCGGGGGGTCACGTAAGGTCATGTGAAGAGTATGGATGTTTAGGCAAATGATGGTCACTATGGGTTATTGTGGGCTAGAGGAACATGATCATCATTGTGTTCTAGAAAGATAACTGGCTGTGTGGAGTGCGAATGAAAAGGAGTAAGCCCAGTGGGAATGGAGGGGAGGGGTTGGGTGATGGGCCAATGCAGAGAGAGACTAGGTATAGCTGAAGGTAACACTCAGGTTTTGAATTAGAGTTGTTTTGATAACATTAATAGGCAACGGAGATGAGAAACCAAGGAGGGAAGAGGGGGAGAGTTTTGGACAAGTTGAAATTGAGGTGTCAGTGAATCATTGAAGTGAAAAGATCTAACTGCCAGCTACAGTGCTGATGGGGTTAGAAGCAGAACTTGGAGCCAAGGTTTTGGATTTCTCTGGATGGAGGTGAAGCAGAAAGTCTAAGAGGAACACAATCTTAGAAGGCAACACAGAAGGGTGATTAGAGAGTGGAGAATGGAATTAGGGAGTTCAGGGCTCCAAAGTCTAGGGGAGGAGAGCCCAGAGGATAGTCAGTGTGGTAGGAGCTGCAGACAGGTAAAGGAGGGTGAGAGGTGGGGAGGGACAATTGGACTTGACCATGAGGAACACACTGATGACAACTTGGGTAGAGACGGTGCAGTAGGGTGGTAGCCCCAGAAGTCACAGTATGGAAGCATGGGCGGAGGGTCTGAGATATTGCCTGTTACTGATTCACTTGTTAATTCATTCATTAGATATCCACTGAGTGCTTGATGTGCTGCAGGCACTGAACTAAGTCAGGCCTAGGGATATAGCAGGGAACAAACAGGACAGAGACCCTTCTTTCTTCCACCGAGCTTGCAACTAAATAGAGGAAATGAGCATTAAACCCATAATTACTAAGAAGTTATTAAATTACATTATGACATCTTAGTCTGGGGATCAGGAAATGCCATTGAAACTGAGACTAAGTAGGAGTTAATTAGGTGAAAGATGGGCAGGGGCATTTGGAGGCTGAGAGGAGGGGCCAGAGGAGAAGGCTCTGAGATGAAAGGAGCTTGGCAAGAGGGAGAGACTCCAGGGAGATCCTCAGGGCTTCTTGAATGGGAGAAGTGGCTTTTTGGGGAAATTTGTCAGTGAAATCGGGACAGAGACATGAGAGGCTTGAGGCAGTAAAGGTCTAAGGAAGTTGTGATTGTGATAAGGGAGATGCAGTGTGGGAGGCCGACCAGAGTGAGAGTCTGCTGCTGGCCTTCAGGAGCAAACGCAGACCATCTGTGGAGAACACCATGTGGAAGGGAGCTGCTGGTGGCCTCCAGGACAGGAAGGCAGCCTCTGGCTGACACTGGTTGTCTCTGGTGACAACCAGTGAGAAGCGGAGCCCCTTAGCTTTACCTCCGCAAGGAAGCAAACTCAGCCAACAAACTGAGTGAGTTTGGGATTAGATTCTTCCCTAGCCGAGCCTTCAGATGAGAATGCAGCCCGGACGATGCCTTGACTGTAGCTGCATGAGACCCTGAGCTGTGCCCAATCCCTGGTGTGTGGAGACTGTGAGATAACACGGGGGTATTGTTTTAGATGGGTAGGTTTGTGGTAATCTGTTGCACATCAAGAGAAAACTAATATGCTCAGGATATGTTTAAACTAGTGTTGGAGGCTGTGGAGGTGGAGTCCTGGAGGGCGGGAGAGCTACAATGTCACAAGTGTTGGGAAGGGCTGTCAGCCACGTGGCCTGGGAAATTGATGGGAAGAGGTCACGGAGAAGGCAGGAGAGGAGAGAACTGAGATGAAAGAACTCGGGGAGGCGGAGGACAAGAGTTCTTTATTTTCAGAGATATTCTTATCTATTTCCCAGTTTCCCTTTTATTAAAATTGTCCTCTGCTTGGAGATGTTTTTTTCGTCTCTACTTCTTCTTAGGTCCTTTCCCTAGCTCACTCAATATGTAATGCTGAGCTATCATTCAAAAATTAACATTTTTTCCTTATTTTTATTTCCTTTGAAAATATTATACTTACATAAAGGGAATTAAATGCTTTAACTTCATCTTAAAAATAATTTTTTAAATTAAAAAAACATAATTCATCCAAAAATTCGATGATCTTAACATACATATGGTTGTCATTTTTTGGTGATTCCTTCCAAGCCTCTTGACATGCAAAAATACCTCTACACAATTGTAATTGCAATTACACATTAAACTGTAATTAGTATTCATATTCTGTAATTACAAAGTTATGCATGCTTCTTGTACATGTAATATCATGTTGAATTTTCTCTTACCATAAACGTTTTTTCATAATATGTTAGTTATTTAATGGCTGTGATAGTCTATCAAATTGAAATAATTTACTTTAATATTTGGAGGTTGCTACAATTGTTAAATTTTATAGATCATGCTTTAAAACCATCTTTCTGCAAATCACTTTTTTTTCTTTTGAGAAAAAACATAGAATAAATTCTTTCAAGTGGGGTTACTGGGTCAAAGGTAATAAAACTTTTTATGGATATGTATCTATATAATCATACCCTTTAAAAATAAACATCTAAAGGCAATTAAAATACTACTCTTTTGCATCACAGAGTAAGCAGTTATTTGGAACGATTCCTTCAGCATTTATATCCCTCTGTCCAGAAGGCTGAGTAGTGATTTAGGAGGGTGAGCCTCTTAGGGTATAGAGGTAAAATTGCCACAGATAAGCCTCTCATAAACCTCTCCATTCCTCATATCCATGCATCCACTCACCCACCCACCCATTTGTCCGTTCTTCTACCTGTCCTCCCGTCCTTTCGTCCGCTCATCCATTAGTCCATTTGCCCATCTGTCCAAACATTCATCCATCCGTAGATCCATCCCATAGATGTCCAATAAGCATCCATTCTTAGCCAGGCAATGTGATTCCTCCTTTACTGAGGCAAAGGGTTGGGGATGTTCCCTTTCTTTTCCCACACGTAACACTGGAGTTTTTCTGACTTCCTCTCCTATTCTCTATTCTGCCTTTGATACTCACTTTAATCAGTCTTCCTGGGTTTCAAAATTTTGGCCAAAAGAAAGCCTTGGCCTCTCTTCTTTGCCTCCCTCCTCATCCTTATAAGGATACCTCTGCTCATGTCCTGGACAAGTAGTGAAGATAGAATAGTATTGTTTTCCACCTAAAGAAAAACATCTCCTGTGTCTCACAGGAAGAGAACATTCATCCGTGCTGGTGATATGGTGCTTTCTCTAATGCCAAACCTGTCCGGACATATGACAAAGTAATCTCATTAAGACAAGGCATATTGTTTTTCACAGTGTGAAGAAAATTAAAGGAAGGCCATTAACTCAGTGGTTCTTAAGATGATATGATTCTTCATTTAGGTTTTGCGCTTCACATAATTCTGTTTTTCATAAATTTCAAAGTGGTAAACTGGGTTGTATCTTTTTTTAAAAAAAAGATTTCATTTATTTACTTCTAGAGAGAGGGGAAGGGCGGGGGAAAGAGAGAGGGAAAGGAAAGAGAAAGCGAGAAACATCACTGTGTGGTTGCCTCTCACACACCCCCACTGGGGACCTGGCCTGCAACTCAGGCACATGCCCTGACTGGGAATTGAACTGGCAACCCTTTAGTTTGCAGCCCACACTCAATCCACTGAGCCACACCAGCCAGGGCCTGGGTTGTGTCTTTGTTGAGTGCTTAAGAGCAGAGCTTTGGAAAGGAAGTGAGGAGAAAAATGAGACATGGCCACTGGATCTGGAAGCCAGATTGCAAGGCAGACCTTTTTCTCTGGACCTTCCTCTTTCCTCTTTTTCTCCTCCTTTTCCTTGTCCCTTCCCTCCCTCCTTAACCATGTTTCCAGACCAAAAGATAAGAACTAAATTACTTATTTCAGATGGTCTCATTTTGAATCTCAAACATCTCCAGCTCTTACACCATTAGAGGAAGGAAATGATAAGGTCTGTTTCTTCTAAAGGCTTCACACTCTTCTAGTGACCAAATGAATATTTTCTGACAAAACTCATTTTGGTTCTCATTATCACAATCTTCCACACATAGAAAAATGACTCGGTCTGAACTGAAATGCATCATGCGGCTCGTACTATGTGACCTGACACCACTGACATTAATTGTTTCCATTCTTAACTAGACCCCAGCATTTATTTGAAACGATTATCATCTTCCCCCGACTTCCCTTTCCAGTTTGCCCTTGGGAGTCATGCTCTTTCATTTGGCTCTAACACTTTCCTCTTAGCTTCTTTCTTCTTCTTTTTTTTAAATCTTGCAGTCTTAATTAAGCACCTGAGTTATCCTAGTTTAGGTGAAACCTTTTCTAAAGACACATTTTTTTCTATTCACTTTTTTTTTTGCAGTTTTTCTCTTTTAGGGAATCATGGCTTCACACAAAAGAAATCAATAAACATGTACTTTGTGTTTATGTGCAGATGTGTGGTGGGGTCCACAAAGAGCCCGCAGAATATTTGGGGGAGCGGGCACACGTGTGTAGGAAAGATTAAAAAAAAATCCTGAAATCAAACCAAAGCCCAAACCCAGCAACCCTGTGGTTTGGTGCATTTCTCTGAACAACCGATGCTGCACTGTTTTGACTCCTTCACTGCAGTATGAGTTCTCCTCGAGGTGTCAGGGAGGGTCCTCGCTGTAGGCTCCACATGGCTTTTAATAGACTCCATCATTCATCCAGGAAAAGCCTTTACCGAGTGTCTTCTATTTGCCAGGCACTGTGTTAAGCTAGAGGCTGGTCAAGCCAGACAGGCCTGTTGTTACAGAATTTCAGAAAAGGAAGAAAGGCTAGTTTGGGTTGCGGGGGTTAAGAGGTGCATGGGAGTGCAGACATTAAGAATGTGTATGTAGCGTGGGATATATGGGCAGAGAGGGGCTACGGAAGCTTTCCTGACAAGAGAAGTAGGACAAACAGGAGCATTGGCGCTGGGCTGTTTTACCCCAGGTCCCCAGTGCTGAGTGAGGGGAGCACTCTGGGCCAATGGAAAGGTTTATGTTTGTGTTGGGGCATCCTGGTAGAGGAGGCGGGGGAGGGATGGCTTCTGTGCTAGAGAAACTCAGGGCTGCTCGCCCTCGCTTTCTCCCATTGCCTACCTTCCCACCTGCTTTTAGCAGTTTTTATTTCTTCCTGGCTCCTTCCATCATTTTCTTCTGAAGGACTGGGGCTGGGTTTCTGCAGCCATATCAGGTTGCAAGTTATAATATAATGTTTGGATAATGTATATCGCTGTGTTCTATTTAAAAATTTTTTTTCTATTATTGCTTACATTCAATATTATTTTGTATTAGTTTCAGGTGTACAGCACAGTGTTTAGACAATCATATATCTTATAAAGTGTTTCCCCCACTATTTCCAGTACCCATGCAACACCATGCATAGCTATTACAATATTATACATTGCTGTATTCCTAATTAAAACATCTGGCTTACCTCTGCATAAACCTGTCTGCTCTCGAGTGAGTACCCCTGCATGGTCACATTACATAAGGCTCTCGGCTGCTTTGCATATTTACAACTCTGCTTCTTTTCTCACAGAGAAAAGTCCAGGCACCCAGCATCTCTTAGCTAAAACTCAAAGTCACGTAATGTCGGGGCTAGAAGGGGGTTGGAAGCTCATTCATCCAACCCTTCATTGACAGATGATGAAACAGGTACCCATGGAGTTTATTTTAGCTGACCCACGTCCACATTGCTGACTTGTTTATTCGTCATTAATTCGCTCTTTTGTTCATTTAGTAAACATTTAAGAAGTGGTCTAAAAAAGGCCACATCCTGAAGCAAATTAAAAAAAAACCCCATGAAAAATAGACTTGAGGGAGTCACATTTTAGTGGGACAGACTTAGAAGTAGGTGATTACAACCCATTCCAAGTACGGTAACAGATATGAGCAAAGTGGGGAGGAAGGGGTTAAATTTGTCTTGGGAAGCCAGGGGAGCCTTTGTGGAAGAGATGTCTATACCACTGGGTCTTGAAAAATGAAGGGGAGGTCTCCGGGCAAAGATGAAGCAAGGCTGTTCCTGGCAGGGGGAGAGCAAAATGAGCCAAGAATCATGGGAGCCGGTGGGGGTGCTTGGCAGCGACAGAGCACACCGTGGCTAGAGGGTCCTTGGAAGGGAGCGGTGGGGTGGGGGAGTCCCGGCCACAGCGAAGGTAGGGGTCAAATTGTGAAGGGCCGGGTGCCCTGTGAAGGCAACATTGAGTCGGTGGAGGTCTTTAAGCAGGAAATGACTTGATTGGATTTTTCCCTTTAGTACCATAACACCTTCAGTATTGTGGCCAATGACATGAAATGTGAAAGGAGGATAGTAAAGAAACCAATAAAAGAATTCATACTTACGATAAATCCTGATGTGGTTGTGCATTCATCTGGCGGTGACGGATTTGCAGAGAGTGGACCTGGTTTAGAAGGCGTGCCTCAGTAGCATGGACGGGAGTGGCAGGCATATGGGTCTGGACGGTGAAAGAGAAGGAAGAGAAGGAGATGATAAGCTTTTGCTTGGTGGACTGGTCATTAATAATGGAGGGATGTAAATCCAGCACCCATTTAAGATAAAAACTCTCAGCAAAGTGGCAATAGGACGATCACACCTCAACATAGTAAAGGACGTATATGACAAACCCACAGCTAACATTATACTTCATAGGGAAAAACTAAAATTGTCTCCCTTAAGATGAGAAGCAAGACAGGATGCCCACTGTCACCACTCATTCACCGCAGTGTGTGGGGCGCCACGTGGGCACTGGAAATACCGGGAGACCGGTCTGTGAAGTGCAAGCCTGTCTAACCCCCATGCTGTACACCCGAAATGAGTACAAAGTAATATTGAATATAGAAGCGAGAATTAAATGTACAAGTGTTGGAGGCTGTCATTAGATTAAGGAGTGAGGGAGAATGAGTGGGTGTGAGTGGGAGGTGGACCGGGAGAGGCTGTGTTTGAACTGGGTGGGCTGTGGATTTGGGTCTTGACACTTAGATCTGGGGGTCTTCACATTAGAAGCACATGTGTCCGGGCTGTACCCCAAACTGATTCCAGTTCCATCCTCTAGTTGATATCAACGTACTGCCCATGCCCCCCTTTCTCCATGTAGATTCCAGCTCTTACTTGAGTCTGACTGGGGTGCGGAGAATTCACTAAATGGCTTTTCTCACTCCAGTGGAGGCCGAGGATTCATGTGTGTGTCTGTGTGTGTGTTTTCTCAGGTCATTTCCCAGGACTGGTGGCACCCCAGGACTCCGGGGGAGGGCCTGTCAGATGGAGCCTATTTATTTAATGAAAAGAACTTAATAATTTGGTTTTGTTTTCCCTGGTTCTTTATTTTTCTTTCTACCTCCTTCTCCTTCCCGGGGCTTTGCAGGGTGGGAAATGGGTCAGCAGCTTGGCCAAACATTCTGGAGTATTTAATTCTTCAGCTGTTTTACAAGCCTGACTGGTTCATGTAGTTAATCTCTTTTCTGCTTGTCCCTAGAGGCGCGCACACGCGTGTGTGTGTGTGAGAGAGAGAGAGAGAGAGAAAGAGAGAGAGTGAGAGAAAGAGAGAGAGCGCGAGAGAACTGGGGGTGTGGGGGGGGGAGGGGAGGAATGGCCAGAGGCCGGGACCCTGTGCAGTCAAGAGAGCTAAAACACGAAGTCTGGAACAACGGCCTGTGCTCTGGCTGTTTATTCTTTATTGTGCAGGTCTTTCTCCGGGCCTGTGTTTCTGTGCAGGAGGTCTTTGGGCCTCCTTGCTCGGCCTGGGGAGCTTGGTGAGTGGATTGTCTCAAGGTTTGCTGTGAGGTTTGAAGACTCTGAGAAGGTGTGGAAAGACATGACTCCATGGGCTGGCCATCAGTGGGCATCCCTATGTCCCAAGGGGTGACATTTTATCCAGAAATGACAGTAAGTAGCCACATGCTTAGGAATGAAAGCCATGTGCAGGCTTTGCATGAAAGGTACTGACAATGGAGGAATTTTCTGTGGCCCAAATCTGCAACTCCCTGTTGCTCTGTGCAAGGACTGGAACCAACTCTCCAATGCAGCACCCTCCTGCGCTCCTGAGTCTGATGGCATCGCACCCACCCAGCCTAGTTAGCTAAGTAAGGCTTTAAATTGACACTTAAACAAATATATTTTTTACATTTTTTAAAAAGATTTTATTTATTTATTTTTAGAGAGGGAAGGGAGGGAGAAAGAGAGAGAGAAACATCAATGTTCGGTTGCTGGGGGCTGTGGCCTGCAACCCAGGCATGTGCCCTGACTGGCAATCGAACCTGCGATGCTTTGGTTCGCAGCCTGCACTCAATCCACTGAGCTACGCCAGCCAGGGCTATTTTTTTACATTTTTAATTGTATTTTTTCCATTACCATTTATTCCCCTGAATGCCCTCTTCCACATCTGTCCCCACCTGTCCCCACGATCACCACACTGTTGTCTGTGTCCATGAGTTCTTTCTCTTTTCTTTTTCTTTTCACTTGATTCCTCTACCCTGCAATTTTCCCCAGAGCTGTCAGCCTGCTCTCCGTCTATGAGTCTGTCTCTTTTTGGCTTATTAGTTCAGTTTGTTCATTAGAATCCACATATGAGTGAAATCATATGGTATTTGTCTTTCTCTGACTGGCTTATTTCACTTAGCATAATTCTTTCCAGGTCCATCTGTGCTGTCGCAAAGGGTAACACTTTCTTCTTTTTTATGGCTGAGTAGTATTCCGTTCGGTAAATGAACCACAGCTCGTTTCATCCAGTCATCTGCTGATGGACACTAAGGCTGCTTCCAAATCTTGGCTATTGTAAATAATGCTGCAGTGTCCACAGGGGTGTATATGTTCTTTTAAAATAGAGTTTCAGATTTCTGTGGATAAATTCCCAGAAATGGGGATTGCTGGGTAATAAGACAGTGCGATTTTTAATTTTTTGAGATGACTCCATACTGCTTTGCACAGAGGCTGCATTCCCACCAACAGTGCACAAGGGCTCCCCTTTCTCTACTGAAAAGGGTTCTTAACCGAGGAGGGTGGAGCAGGGGAGTGGGCCTTGGCATTACAGAAGACATAAGTGATGATAGTATCTCTGCTCGAGCAGGGCTGTGTCTCTGTCAGAAAATAGGATGACGCATGACTCTGAATTTTCCCAAATGCCTTAGATTTCATCTTAGGATAGTATGGGAAAAAAGTAGTTTTTGGTGTTTATTATGTGCTAGGTCTAATGTAAAGTCTCATATGCATCATCTCACTAAACCCAACAGATCCTTAAAAAACAGGCATTACTACTGCTACTGCTATTATTTATATTTACAAATGAAGAAACTGAAGGTCAGAGGATTAAATAATGTGTGCTGAGCTGCATTCCCTCGACCCCATACTGTCGCACTGTGTGATTTTCACAGCATTTTCTTATGCACTCATGTTTCAGATTCCCTGCCACAAAAATGTGAGGCCAGGCTCAGTAGGATTATCCCCATTTGACAAATGAGGAAACTGTGGCTGAGGAAGGTTAAGTGACTTGGCCAGAGCCACAGAGCTAATGAGAAGTAGAAGCAGACATGGATCTTGATCTCTTGATGCTTAGTCCAGACTTCCCCTACTATGTGAAGTGCCGGCTCTTTCTTGTCACTGCTGTACTCAATCTTATCCCTGGGTCTTGGTTTTTGAAGGGTGGAAAACTTCTGTTTTAATCTCCAGTCTGAAAGTGCAACTTAAAGAGCTCCAGGGAAAACAAGTCAATTGCAGCACTTGCCGGCAAGGCTGCAAAATCCACCCCAGAATTAATAGGACAGCTATTGTACGCACAATGCTGACCTGATTAAAAACATATTTATTGAGGATTAGCAAGTCTGTACTAGCTATAAATCTCCTTCGTGGTCATTAAAATGTAAAAATATGTTTCTAATAACAACACAATTACTTATATAATAATTGTCTGAATAAAATATAATTAAATGCATATTTGGTGAGTGTAGATTTCAATCTGTAACACACAGAGAGCCTGGGATTGTGGGAGTTGGGCAGCAGGAACAATGAGGGTCTCTTTAAAAGAAGAGAAAGGGAGGAGGAGTGTGAGAAGCACCCCCACCCCAGCGTTGCTGCAGATCCCTCTGGGCCTCATTGACGTTTCACATGGCGTTCAGCCAGGTCTTTTCACTGCATTTCCAGATGCACCTAACGTTTGTCCTGGGTGAGAGTCAACGTGGACAAGCAAGGTGGCCAGCCTCGGTGGCTTGTCATCTTTTGCCTGGCCCCAGACAACTGTCTGAACTGGTGTTAAAATGATACAAGTAAAAGGAATGACCTAATAGTATCGTTCTGTGGGGGCAAGGTTTAACAACCGCCGTAGATCTGTTGGAATCTCAGTGACTGAGTTTCACTCTTGCTGTGCCCTTAGGGGACATTATTTACCACACACTGAGTTGGGATTGATGGCAAAATAAGCTGTTTGACAAACCGTGCTTCCTATACCAGATGGGACCACGTGGACACAGTCACTCGCTCGCATCTGCCAGGCCTGCTCACCTTCTTTACCCCCGAAACAAACGTTTGTTGAGTACTGCTTAACGGCAGCAACCGGTACACATTAGAAGTGAATGCACGTAAGTGACAGAACGAGACCCGTCCTGGTGGCGTGATTTCAAGGTGGGGAAGGGCCCTGGACTAAGCTGCGCCACTGAATTCTCATTTCATTTATTCACCAAATATATTTATTGAATACTTCTTGGGTACCAGAAATGAGTACAGACGCTATGTCCACAGCAGGGCACAGAACAAATTCTTGCCCCTCTGGAGGACACGTACTCGATGACTGAAAATGGTATATAGAAGGTTAAAATGGGCCATTGCACAATAAGAAATAAAGCTGGAAAAGGTATCCATATTGGAGAGAAAAAGTAAAACTATATTTGTAGAGGACATGAGTTTCCATGTGGATAATCCTGAAGTATGCACCCCCAAACTGTTAGAGTCGGCAAGGTTGCAGGATATAAAATCAAAACACAGAAATATATTTTTACACTCGCTATAAATAATCCAAAAATGAAGTTAAGAAAAATTCCATTTATAGAAGTATCAAAAAATATAAAAATACTTAGGAATAAATTGAACAAAAGAAGCATAGGACTGGTCCATTCAAAAGTATAAAACATTGTTGGAAGAAATGAGATAGCGTCCAAATAAACAGAAAGACATCTGTGCGGATCGGGGGACTTAATGCTGCTGAAGTAGCAGTGCTCCCTCCATCGGGCTCTGGAAATCTACAGAAATCTCCCCCGACTTTTTTTGCAGACATTGACAAGTTGTTCCTAAAATTCCTATGTAAATGCCAGGGACCCAGAATAGCCCAGACAATCTTGAAAGAAAAGAATAAGTTAGAGTATTCACCCTTCTCGACTTCAAAACTAACTATAAATCACAGCGATAAAGACTGTGTGGTGCTGGCCTAAGGAGACACATACAGATTGAAGGAATAGAACTGAGAGTCCAGAAAGAAACCTTACATCTTATGGCCAATTGATTTTTCACAAGAGTGTCAAGACAATGAACGGGGAGTGAATACTCTTTAACAAATGGTGCTGAGAAAGCTGATATCCACATGCAAAAGAAAAAAAAGGGTCTGGATTCGTAACTCATGTTTTATGTAAAAATGAACTAAAACTGGATTATAGACCTAAATGAAAGTGCTAAAACCATCAAACTCACAGAGAAAACAGTCATAAATCTTCATGAGCTTGGGTGAGTCAGTGGTTGCTTAGATGTGACACCCACAGCACAGGCAACCGAATAAACACATAAATAAGTAAATAAGTAGGAATTCATCCAAGTTATAAACTTTCATACTTCAAAACACACAATTAAGACAATGAAAAGATAACCCACAGAATGGAAAAATATATTTAAAAATTATATATGTGATAAAAATCCCAAAACTCAACAATAAAAGTGGACAAAGTATTTGAATAAGTGTTTTTCTAAAGAAAATATGCAAGTAGCTGATTAGTACAGGAAAAGATGCACAACATCATTAATCGTTAGGAAATGAAAATCAAAACCACAATGAGATGTCACCTCCCACTCACTAGGGTAGCTATAAAAAAGGTTGCCTCATTAGTGAATAAAAAAATTTGATTTCAAGATTTAAAACATGAGCAACCACAGTGTTGGTGAGAACGTGGAGAAACTGGAACCCTCATATTTCCTGCTGGTAATGTACACGGATGCAGCCACCTTGGAAAACCGTCTGGCAGTTCTTCAACAAGCTAGACATAGAATTACCACACAGTGCAGTGATTTCACTTCTAGCTGAAAAAATTAAAAGTGTGCACATGAATGTTCATACCAGCATTAATCATATGAAACAAAAAGTGGAACAATCCAAAGGTTCAACAATTGACCAATGGATAAACAAAATGTGGTATATCCGTATAATGAATTATTATTCAGCCCTAAAAAGGAATGACCGTGTTACAACATGGATGACTTTGGAAACAGTGTGCTAAGTGGAAGAAGCCAGACACAAAAGATCACGTATCGTACGATTCCATTTCTATAAGATGTCTAGCATAGGCAAATTCATAGAGACAGAAAGTTAATTAGTGGTTGTCAGGTAATGGGGAAGGAGAGATTGGGGAATGACTCGTAGTGGCTTTCTTCTGAGGTGATGAAAATATTCTGGAATTAGTGGTGGTGGTCTACAACTTTGTAAATATATTAGCAACCACTGACTTAGATACTTAAAAAGATACATTTTATGCTATGTAAATTATCTCAATAAAAAAGTCTGAGAACAAATTTAAAAGGACTTGTAATGCAAACACTCCTAAGAGAAGCTGTAAATGACTAATACTTTACCCACTGAGCACCTACTGAACAGGTAGGTGCTCAATATGTATTTGTTGAATAAATGAAGGAGGGAAGAGACAAAAGAAAGACAAAGAGAAGTTTGAGGAAGGGGGTGGACGGGGCTGGAGAACAATGAGACACCTTTCCTTTTCACCATTTCATCTGAGGCTGGCTCTGCATGCTCCTGCTCTCTCCCGTTTCTGACCTGGTCTGGTTTTGCTCCCCAGGGTTCCCTGGCGCCTTGTACCCAGTAGGTTTTCAATGAACACTTGTTTCATAATTGAATGATTAAAACTTCAGGAACTTGTCTAAGACTCCTGGGTAAGTTTTGGGGGAGATGAGGCTTGAGAAAGTTGCAGCTCTTAGGTAAGAAAGCCAGATGGACCTTTTGAAACCGGATCTTCTTGTTGGGCAGGAAAGCCGAACTTTGGCCCCCTCAGGCCCTCTGCACAGCTCTGCACAAGGCTAGACACCCTCCTTTCCTTTTCTTCTTCAGCCTGGCCAAGCTAATCCAGGCCATAGGAGGGAAGCCATACTCCTGGAACAGAAGATCCTGCAGTTATTGGTGGTTATGTTCTGACCTCATGGTGGGCAAGGCTCATGGGTTTAGTCCTGTCCCTAAACTATGTGGTTGAGATAGAGTCAGCCAGAGATTGCTGTGGGAGTGTTATGGGAATGTTCATGGTTAAGTAAGGATTATACTCAGTCAACAACTCACCATACAAATGTATGGCTTCATATACTTGTGTTGTTAAAAAAGGTATAAAATGTACAAATACATGTTTACATGTATGAAAGAAGCATGTATGCATTTAACAAATAGAATAATTCCTTACACACCTTTACGAACAATTTTATTGGAATAACATATGGTCTGGACCTTTTGTTTGCCCTACTCTGTCAGTAAGTGAGGGTCTTTGAACATGTGGCCTTACCTCTCTGGCTTCCATGTCCTTGTCCACAGAAAAGCTCCAAGTTTCACTTCTAGTTCTTGCATCTGTCTTTTTCCATGTACTTGACAGAGGCAATAGAAGCAAGGGGCATTAAAGCCAATGCCTTTTAAATAACTATTTCCTTACATAGTCAATATTAAAGGAAGATAAAGGTCTCCTATTAAATCAGGAGGCCATAATAATAATAGATTTTACTCCACTGTGAACCAAGGTATGCCTGGTCCCCAAAAATGGTGCCCAAGGAAAGCCTTTAACTCAACCAGGAGAACAGATGAGCCACGTCCCTGTGCAATGAAGCATGTGGGGAGCATTGGTTTATGTGCCCTTTGTTACAAGCTCTAAGATAGTATGACAGTAGCTAACATAATTTTAGTACTTCCTACACATCAGGCAGTGTACTAAATAGTGTACTGGTGTTATATTAATTTTCAAAATAGTCTTATGAGGTAGGAATGATTATCCTTTTTCTTTTACAGATAAAGAAACTGAGGCATAGAATAGTTAAGCATTTTGCTCAATGTCAATAGTTAGCCAACGACGGAGACGGACTTCAAACCCAGGCAGTGTTAGTGCAGGCCCAGCACTCCCTGAACCACTGTGATGCGCTCGTTTTATGATTCTAAGATGGGAAATCAAGAATCAAGCAAAATGTGAGCAACGGTCCCAAAACTGTAGATTAAGATGTAGGCCAAGAGCAGAATTAGTGGCTTATCATCAAGGGAGAAAGTACCAGCTCTTAAACCATATCATGGATCTTTCAAGAGGGCTCCTTTCAGTGAGTAAGATGGCTTAATTAGGATTGGCCTTGCCATTAGGCTGGGCCATGCAAAACCCAGGCACAGGGCCTAGACCCATCCTCTATGTCCTCCTTAGTTGATGACAAGCTGCAATAGTAGTCTTCAGAATCTCGGTTTTCTGTGGCGGTCTGTTCCTTGGTTCTTGTTTGGTTGTTGAGCAGAGAGAAAACAAACAGAGAAGGTGAGGGAAGAAGCAGAGCTGAAGGGTGTTCCAAGGGGCTCCTAATCACTCTGTGACTCATTGGCAAAAACGAACAGCCCATGACATGAGAAAGCAAGCTGAGGAAATTTTAGTTGATCCCAGCTCTCCATGGTTAGGTTCCCAGGCTTTGGTTTATGAGCAATACATTCCTCCATGAGGTTTGTTTTTTCATTTTATTGGAAACAGTTTCCCCATAAACTTCCTCCCCAGATAATCAAAACTCCTTCAAACTCATGGGAACTACATTCCATCTGTATGCCTTGTAATCTCCTCCCCCCACCAATGTATCTTCTTTTCTCTCTTGTTAGTACCTCCATTTCAACTTATCTTCTTCTCCATCCACTTCATCCCAGCTGGCAATCCCAAGAAATTTTGTCTTCTGAGAGCCGCCATTTTGAAAACGTTGCTTCCTTCTGCCGGAACTGCGTCACGGGTCAGACAGGACACCTCTGCCCTTATCCATAGGATGGGGTTGGGGATCCATGAGTTAGCACAGAGCTTGGATCTCATTTAGTTAGACCTTCCCCCAACATCAGGACTGTCTTTACGGTGTTTCTGTCAAGTGACAACACCCCCAGTGACAGGGAGCCGCCAGTTCACTTTTCAGACAGTTCCGTTAGAAATGGTTTTGTTATGGTAAAGAAATGTAATATCCACCCATTAGTCCCATTTTTGCACTCACTTCTGTCACAAGTCTGTAAGGTCTCTTCCATGGCTCTTGCCCATTATCCACTTAAAAAAAAAGTTGAGGCTACATATTTTGTTTTTTTTTTTTCAATAATTCCTAGGTGCTGTCAACAATTCAGGCATATTTTAGGAATGGCCCAACAACACTAAGGAAGAGACAGAGGCTCAGAGGATGTGGCTTCTGTGTTCTGTCTTCCATATCCTAAGAATATGTTAGTTTTTTGTTTGGTAAGCTCATCCTTACATTCAACTTTCAGGAAATTAAACCCTTAAGTTTTTCTTAGTATAGCTGCTATTCAGACACATTTCCTCTATGATCCAGCAATAACCTGGTAAGTGGACTAAGCAGCGTAGTCCTCCTTAGCATCGAGAGGCATCCTCTGAGTTGTGACCACCTGTGCTGTCTGCGGGTGACTGGTTGGTATGTGAAGGCTTATGGCTCTGTACTCACAGGAGATTGGCTTAATTACTTGATGAAGAAAGTGAGTGGACCGTTGACCAAGGCAAAGGGACTGGGTGACAGAAAAAAAAGACTGTTGCTTCATTAGATAGTTTGCAGGATGAGCCCTGGGTGCTTGAACCGAATATGAAAATCAGGGTAGAATTTGTCAGAGAAACCAGAGAAAAGAATACCCACTATCAGGACTGAGGGGAATCCAGTGACTGCATTTTCATTTGTCGATGATGTGAGGGGAAGAACGTTAGACCTGGAATCTCCTCTCTGGGCTTACGTGAGTATTTAGTGAACAATTTATAGGCCTTGACACATTCTCATCCCTGAACTGAAGACATTTGTGCTGTAGTCAGAAGAAATGTCTTAAATATCCTTAGCTGACAACACAGCTCACTCCCAAGAAACCGTAGGGAAAAGAACCACAGGATGTGTTCCTGAAGCCCCTTCTTAAAGTTTCCTCAAAGGTGGGGAGATCTTGATTTCTTCCCAGAATCCTCTAGGCATCCCATGGCCAGCGATTTAGGAGACTTGTTGTTCACAAACTGAAAACAGCAATGGACACCCCTCCTAATCCTAGGGGCGGAGGCGCTCTCACACGGGGAGTGCAGAACGGGGCCCACAGGGCCACCTGATTAGGCCGCTGTGGCTAGAGGGAAAGCATGGGTGAGTGGAGCGAAGGGTTGACATCTTGTCCTCTCAGGGTCCCACCTCATCCTGTGGCTTTCTCTGGTCTCCTCATTGCGTCTCCTACTGTTGGAGTGAACAGCATGTTCTCTGGACCTTGGCTTTTAGTAAGAGTGTCCAAAGGACTCTGGAAGCTGGGCATGTGGGCTACGGCAGCTCGCTAGGTTGAAGTCTTAGATGATATTAAGGAATTCAGTTGTCCCGAGAGTATCCCCATCTACCTTGCCTTTTAGGAATTTAGTACGGCTGGTACCCGAAAAGAATCTTAGAGATCTCACCATCTCTCAACTGCATCAATAAAGTCTGACCCCAGAACCATCTTTTGGGTCATCTAAGGACCTGCATCCTAGCACAATGGCTGGCACCTGCCAGGCACTAAATCCACACGAACTATTGGCATAATTAAAAATCAAGTCATTTTTCTAAAATAAGGTTAACCATTCTTAAACATTTTGAATCTGGAGGACCTGGAAGTATTTGGGGTTGCATGAATCACCACCGAGGAACTATACAGAAACTGATTTTGTTATTCTTAATCCTGACAGATAGCTAAGCACAAAGTGACTTCCTGAAAACCCCCACAGCGCATTAGCAAAGGCCCTGGGAAAAGGAACTAGGAACCCTGCCTCATCCTTTGCTGTGTTAGGCAGCAAACCCTGCTCTCCGACGCCAGGAACAGCAAGCCGGCAGTGCTCCCTCTGCCAGATACAAGCGTCCCTGCTGAGTCAGGCAGGCTGCAAAGGCGATGGCAGCCAAGTGGGGCTTGATCTGAGTCATATCCTGGTCAACGTGTGTCAGAAGCAGGTGAAAGATGTTACATTTCGCACAAAGTTACATCAGAGGGAAGGTGAGGAGTCTAGCAACCCTCAGTTTTACCTCCTGCCCGGCCCCAGTTGTGACGAAGAGAGAAACACACCAGGAAGTTGCAAAACAGGTCCGAGCAGCCCCTGGGGCAAGAGTGCTGACCTTGGGGTCCAGGTTCCCTAGTCACAGGACTTGGAAATTCAAAGAGGCGATTGTTGCACAACAGTGTGGATGTACTTTGTGCCACTACAACTATAGACTTAAAAATGGTTAAGATGGTGACTTTTATGTTATGTGTATTTTACCACGATTTATTAACAAAAGCTGACAACATGGACAGATAAGTACTGAGCAACATCAAAGACAAAGGCAGTAATTTGTCCTCAGTTCTTATGTGCAAGCGGTATAAGAGGGGACAAAATAGATCCCTCTCCAGCTGAACTTGAGGACCTAGGGCAACACTGTGTTTACAAGCCCTCTCGGAAGGAAGGCCGCGCCCACACGCACTGTAGTTAGTTCGGCTGCGTCTGCATCAGCATGTGCTTACCTTGGACACGCACCGCGGGTGGCTCCTGGCTTAGGCCACTGTCTCTGTCCCCCTGCTCCGCAGATGAGATGGTGTGATATTGTGAAAGGAACATTACTGAAAACGAACAGAAATAAATCAGGAAATAATGACAAATTGCACGAGTAGAAAAGCAGTTTTATTTTATTGAACTAAGTGCTTGACATGTGTCATTTTTAATCCTTGTAATATTTTGTAAGGGAATTAATATTATATAATAATTATAATTATTTAACAAAATAATTATAATTATATGAAATAATACAAATTATTACATAATTTTATAATACAAAAATCAGTGGTGCTGCTGTTCAGACATCGTAGGCACACCGCTAGGTTGACCCCAAATCTCAAGCCCTGGTCTGGTTGGCTCTCAAGTCATTGTTTACGTTCCCTCCGTGCTGCTCCTAGACTCCCACTCAAAGGATATTCATCGGAGCCACAGAGAGCGGGAGCATGCCCAAATGGCCCCCGATAGCCATGCTCTGCCCCTGACTGAAGGTGCGTTTCTAGGCCTCTCTCTGCCTGCCCCTCTCAGCTCCCGCTTCTTGCTCAGGAAACTCATGGGGACAAGAGTGTTGTTTGCCTGATCGGCACCTACCCGAATTGCCAAGAACAGAGCTTGGCTTTGAGTAGGTGCTTATAAATATTTACCGAATGAAAGAATGGACAACTGGTCTCTGAGCAACGTCATGTTCTCCCCAGCTCGGAAGGGCTGTCCACCCAGCCCGTCCTGCTATCCAAGGACAGCCATCAGCCTTTATTGCAACTCCTTGTTCAGACCCCAGACCGCTCTTTCTCAGCGCGGGTTTGCAGATAGATAATCCCGTTAGCTTCCAGTAAACTTACTGGGTTCCATCAAATGAGCAAGTTCTGTTATAGCAAGTTTCACGAAATGAGCAAATTTTTTTTGATAGAAGTTAGCTTTCAGAGTTAACTTTTTTAACCCTTCTTTACCTCCAGGACACTACAGACTCGGATGTCCCCCCGGGTGGATAGATGTGGTTATGATCATGATAATGATAAAGAACTCACATTTGCGGGGCAGTTAATATATTCTAGGCATTTTGCTAAGAACTTTACCTGCATCACCACATTTAATCCTTACAGCACCCTCTCCCATGGACCCTGGAATTACTGCCTTTGCGCGGATGGGAGAAACTGAAACTGAGTGGTTTGGGGAAATGGCCAAAGTTATGCGTAGCTTTTTCTGCCTTTAAAACTTTACACCACTTGGAACTTTGCAACCCTAAAGTTTTCTCCCCATCGTCTCACAAAACAGGCTCTCTTAAAAAATACCCCACCCATTGCAACAGACTAATGATAACACAATACCCAACAGTACCACCTACCCCATAAGCATTAGCACCCAGCCAGTGGTAGGGGTTACTGGTATCCTATTACAGGGAGGTATGGGATAACTCACTTTGTTGATTAGATTGGCCCATCCCCCCTCCTTCCAGGATTCTCTACCAGCACTGCATTTTCTAATCCACTTCCTTCCTTTCACAGAACACAGCCCTTCCAGAAAGCCCTCAAGCTGTATAAATTTTGGCTGGATCCCATTCAAGACCAGTATTTTACACTTAATCTGCTTCTAGACAGAGCAATCAGGATCAAGAGGATTTATGAGAAGGGTTTTTCTGGAGCCTGACTTTTCTCTCATGTTTCATCATTTATTTATTGTGCAGTGTCTTCTGTGAACTTGGGCTGCCTCCTGGGGCCTTCTGCCCTGTGATGCTATCAGATGGCCCCTCACTGCTGCAGTTCTTGGTGATGAAAACAAGAGGCAGGTGGGAGGCCAAGGTAAAGTGTCAGGCCTTGATGATTCTGGCAGCTTAGGGGGTGACGTTTCAGGAGCGTGTTGTAAATTGTGCCCTCCACCCCCACCCTCACCACCTGCCTTGATTAGACTGGTTCTCGGGTCAGTTTCCTCATGATTTTTAGAGTCCTAGTCCTACCTTCCCTTGCACCTGGCTGACTCATCTTTTGCACTGAGTTCAGCATTGGAGTTGGAGAGGGAGTAGGGAAGGAGAGAAGTTTCAGTCTTGTATAAATTCAGCTGGAAAAATAAGCATACACGATTTAAGCAAATCTCCACATGGTTCCTGGAGTGGTTTTAGGTCTTTATAAAACCCAGTGAGTGTCAGCTAATGTCCCATCTCTTCGAGGTCAAATATTCCATGATTCTAGAGTGGGCAAATCTGTGGTCCCAGATTCATCCACGAACCCTTTTGTCTTCCCTGCCTCAGATGGAGCCTGGATAGTCCCAATGAAGGGCTTCCTTTTGTCTGTCCCAAACCTCACATTCTGAGTGGTGGGGCTGCCTGGTCCTTCCCTCTGGCTGTCATTTTGAGATTACTGCCCAAAGTCTTTTCTCAAGAGACCATTTTTTTCTTTTTTAAGATTAAAAAAAAATTCATACCTGAAGACATTTTTTCATTGCTTTAAAAAGAGGGGAAGGGAGAAGAGAAATATCCCCATGAGCAAGAATCACTGATTGGTTGCCTCCCATACACTCCCGGACTGGGGATTGAACCTGCAACCTTTCTGTTTATGGGATGATGCTTCAACCATTGGAGCTGGGGTGAGACCATTTTCTTTCCGAGTTCACAATGTTCACTTTTTGTTTCTGTTTGCTTCAAGGAGAACTCTGAATTCTGATTCAAATGATACCAATTAGATCATTTTCCAATATCCCTGAAATTTTGTGGAATTGCTTGAGGTGCTGGGAAATGAGCATATGAGAATGTTAGATCCCTGGCTGACCCAGAAGCAGGGGCAGTAAACAACCTCATCTTCAGAACTCTCACGAGATCACTGAGAGAGACCCATGTGATATGCACACACAAAATACATAATGTATGCAATATACAAAAGATAAAATAAATACTCCTGGGCTAATCGCCCAACTTAAAAAATAGAATGTCGCCAAAATGGTGAAGCTTTTGTGTCCTTCCTGTTGGTCTTGTCCACAAAAGGAATTTTATGTTTATTGTTTTCTTCCCATTACAGTTTGAAAGCATATTTAATAAAATGAATATATTTTATAATTTTGTATGCATTTAAACTTTATGTGAACAATATCACACAGGGTAATTTTTGTGCTTTATGCTATTCAGATTCATCTGAATGAATGCATTTAGCAATAGTTAATTCATTTTTGCTGCTGAACAGTGTTCTAGTATAAGACTGTGCCACTTTTTTACCATCCCCCTGGGCAGTATGCATTTGGTTGTTTCCCATTGTGCCATTAACAGTAATGCTGCCATAAATATTCTTGGTCGTTTTTCCAGGGCACACGGGCAAGCTTTTCTCCTGGGTCACAGTATTTCCTTTTCCCATTCTCTCTGCATTCTCACCTTCTCTTTGGGGATTCTCTTCTTCTTCAGGGAGCTCATTCCTGGTCATTATCCTCAGAGGCGATGCCGCACACACTGGGGGTACAAATGCAAACAGGGCGCACTGCCTTCCCTCGGTCCACTCCCAGGTGAGTGGAATGACCAATTGCAGTATTCATCTTGAGTATCCAACTGAAACCCTGATGGCTGGCCTCTGGTGCCCAGTCTTCCACTCTCTCTACCAGCTATCACACCTCTTCTCTGCCTCAACATCCCTCTCTTTACCTATTCTTTGCCCCACCTTCCACCCTCCTTTTGGGTCACAGACAGTCTCTGTTTTCCAAGTCAAGTCTTTTGCCTATCTTCTTCATTCTATCCCATGACCAAATCCCCCAAACACTCTTTCACATATTTTTATTTTCAGTCCATAGTTGTTCTGTAAGCCCACCAAATATGGTGGGGGGTCCCCATACCCTAAAATCCCTCAAATCTTTGACTTTTTATCTTGAACAACTATCTCCCTTCTTTGTTTCCTTGAAAAACTATTTCAATGTCTTAACTTCTGACATGCAACAGCTCATCGTCTGACCTTTGCTCCAGTGTCCATGGGAGATGCCCTGTCTGAGCTCACCAGTGACTTTCCAAGGACCTGAAGACTTTTTCATTGTACCTTCTTACCCTCACACCCCTTTTAATTCCTCCTTCAGTCTGCATGGCAAGCTGCCACCCCTATTGATTGGATTGTCCCTTCTGCCCCTTTTCTTGTTTGTCCTCTTCTTCTTCTGACTTGTTTGGGAAGGCTGCTGGAATCTTAGCAGAGGATGGGGTAAAAAGTTGTGGCATGCTCAAGCTTGCTTTGGACTTGCAAAGACATTCAAGGGGAGATAAGATGGGTGGGATGGGGCATCTTATATTTTCAAATGGTTAAAATATGTAGAGTGGGGTAGTTGTTAATTTTGTGGTGTAGGGTGTCTCACTTCTTGCAATGGGTGGATATCCTGGAAAGCAAGGTGTATTCCTTCAGTGAATGGAGGGGTCTAGGTGGAGCTGGGCAGGATTTCCATGTTCTAATCAAGCGGACTGTGGGCTGAGCATGCAAATGAGGGGATGGTAAAAGGATACCAGCAGCCCACTGTAGAATTAGGCTCTTAATGTCTTCATCTCAGTCTTAATTAGGATTGACTTAGTCTCTGGGCAGGAAGACTCAGGCCATTCTGGACTCAGCAGCTTGGCTTATCCCATGAGTGACAGTGCCAGCAACTTCATGGGGGGATCCTTGCGAGGGTCCACCTGCTTGTTGCCTCTCGTTCTCTTTCTTTCTCCCTCCAGCTCTTCTTCTCAAACCCTGCAGAAAGGTTGCAGAAACAGTAAAAATAACCTTATTTCCTCTTGACTATTTGAGAGTAAGTTTGCGACATGATACACCATCAACTTTAAATACTTCATTGCGTATTTTCTACAAACAAATAAACCCATAATCAAAATGTAACCATTGAAACCAGGGAATTAACAGTGATACATCACTACCATTTAACTCTCAAGTTCCATCTGAGTTTTACTTACTGTCCCAATAAGTTCTTTTATAGCCACAGGATCTGGTCTAGAATGAGCCATGTCTCTTAATCTCCTTGGGGCTGAGTTCCCCGGTCTTTCTGTGACTGCATGATCTTGATGGTTTTGAAGACACGTCCAATTATTTTACAGAATGTCTTCAGTTTGGCTAACTGATGTTTTCTCATGATTAGACTTAAGTCATACAACTTAAATTCCAGAAGTAATGCTGCATTCTTCTCATTGCACTACTGAAAGGCATATATGACTTAAATTGACCCCATTACTGACGATGTCAACTTTGATCACTAGACTAAGATTGTATCTGTCAGGCTTCTCCACTGTGGCATTACTTCTCGCCTCTTTGATGAATATTTTATGAGGAGCTGCCTTGAGATTATAAATATACTATGAGTCATCAAACTTTCAACTTATTCTTTATTTATGTCAGTAGAAACCCATGGATTCCCATTTTATCAAATGTATTTTAATCTATTATTATTTATGATAATTTTTTTAGTTTTATTGTGTATTGGTTTCAGGTGTACAGCTTAGTGGTTAGACAATCATATACTTTGTACAATGTCCCTCCTGATATTTCCTGTACTTACCTGGTACCATACATATTATTATTGATTTTGATACTAAATTGTCAAGTTGGCTTTGTATCCTTCTGACATGTTCCATCATTCTTTGAAAACTGCTATTTTTTTCCTGTCACAAAAAGTTGTTTCAGGCATTTTAAATTCAGTCTCAGAATTAGACATTTTTTTCTGAAAAGCCTTGAGTCCTTTCAGTGTGAAGTGGTCTTTAGAAACCCAGATCTGCATGCTAGGTGAGCTTACTGCCATTGGGGTACTATTGCTTTCAGCCCCTCTCTGAGAGAAGAGCTAGGGAACACACACACACACACACACACACACACACACACACACACACACATCTGTATCTTTCTATATATTGATGGCTATCAGTCCACATTTTTATCTCTAATCCCAATTCACAGGGCTCATTCTAGTTTTCTCCCTTTCTAGTGATGGTTATTTTTATGTCTCACCCCCGCTGGGTCACAGTGCCCAGCTTTGTGGTTGAACACGATCCCGGGTGTGCCTGGGTGGCAGATTCTGGGGGAGAGAGCCCTTTGCATGGTAGACTGAGTAAAGCGCAGTGCCTCCCCCAGTGTGAGTGGACATCACCCACGGAAGTCCTGATAGAGCAAAACGCCTGTGAGAGAGAATTCATCTCTGTGGCTGACCATCTTCAAGATGGCACACTGGTTTTCTCCTGCCTAAGGGCTCAGATTTGGACTGACATGTGCACCATTAGCTCTCCTGGCTCATAGGCTGTTGGACTGGAATGACACTAGTGGCTCTCCTAAGTCTCCAGCTTGCCAATTGCCAAATGGGGACTTCTCAGCCTCCCTAATCTTCTGAGCCAATTCCTTACGATCAGTCTCTCTATGTCTATAGCTGTATCATCTATATCTACATGTACATCTATACCTTTAGTTATATATCCTGTAGGCCCTATTTCTCTGATGAATCCAACGAATACAGCAGCCCAGTGAAAAGCCTGGCTCCCATAATTCCCCACATATTTACTTGTTTGATTGATCATTTTACACGTGAACCATTTCCCCTCACTGCCACACCCCCAGCCCCTGCATGGAGTTCATCCTCTCCTCTGAGACTCTGACCACCTGGGCTGGGCTGGCCTCATGCTCAGGTGGCCTCTTTGCCCAGTGTGGGCTCTGAGACCCTTCAGAGAGCACAGGCAGCCCTCGGATGCTGACAACGGACCCCCGCCCCCGCCCACACTCTGGTCGCTGTTCCTCCCCCCACACTGGGTGAATGTCTGCCTTGCTCAGTTCCACCAACAGCTAGCTCCAGAACTGAATTGTTCAAAAAGGAAAGGGAAGAGAGGGGAATGGTGGTGAAGAGAAACGGGGGGAGCAGTAAGAGGATTATGATTTAAAAAAAAAATCTGGTTTCTCCGTTCACAACTATTTATATGCTATTGCCACCGATGCGTCATGTAGGCCCTTTAAAATCTACATATCTTGAACTGCTCAGATTTCCTCTCCTGTAAAAACCCTTCTCTCTCACCTCTCTCATACAGGAACATCAATAGTTTATCTTTTTTGGAGGACAATCTGGCAACGTGGTTCAAGGCCTTAAGAATATTCTACATTTCCTTTCACCTCAAGTTATACCTTTAGGAATTTGTACTAAAAAATAATTAAGAGACATACAGAGATACTCAGCTTTAATGATGTAAATTGTAGCTAAAACTGGAATCATGCAGCGTGTTTAACATCAGGGAGCAGATAGAGTTAATGGTAATAAACCTGTAAGGTAGGATTCTGTGTCATTAGTACATAGATGCTAATTACAATTATTGATGTGGAAAAATGTTCAGTATATGTTTTTATGTTAAAAAGTCATAAAAATGGCATGATCCCAATTTATGTTTAAAGTATTTTATATATAATATATATTTCCATATACACACACACACACACATACACACACACACACACATATCCATGCACATATATGGAAAGAAAAATCTTGGAAGGATATATCAAATGGAATGTTAACAGTGAGATTATGGACATTTTTTCCTTTCACCTTAACTTTGTTTTCAACTTTTTTTTTTTTTAAACATCAAGTACTTTTCAAAAGCTGTGAAAAGAAAACTCCATATATCCTTGTCCTCTGTCCATATTGTCCTCTCCGTCTTTTGAAACCTAATTCATATGTCACTTCCAGTGGAAGCCTACCCCCCTTCCCCAGTAGCGGAGGTTACCGCCTCTTCTGTGCAATGTCTCCACCTCGCCCGTATTTCCATTGCTGCCCTTCCCTCACTGCACCGTACCTTGTACACGTCATCATCCCAGCTACAAACTCCCTGTGTTTGCCCCTATTGCTCTATTCAGCCCCTACCACAGTATGTAGCACATAGTAGACACTTAGCAGTAGTTGCTAAATGAAAAAATGGAAAGAGGCAAAGCTCAGAAACAGTGGAGCCAGGACCTGAAGTCAGGACATCTCACTCCTAATCCCACATTCTTTTCCTGACATCTCCCAAAGTCACAAGCACACTGAGTCAGTTTTGCAGGTTGTCATCTCGTGTCTCATGGCCTTGGCCTGACCCTGAGAGCGAGATTTACTGCCTAGTGTTGTAAAAGCTTCAGACTGCAGCCCATCTCACAGGGGCTGTGCAGAAAGGGACCGAAGGATGTCAGTAAACAGTGGAGCTGTGGATGGCTGAGGACGAAGGCAGGCACCTCAAAAGACCTCCTCACAAACAAACAAAAAAATCTCTTTTCCAAATCTCAGTAAAAAGAGAAAGACACTTTAAAATTTTGTGATATTAACGTGATCTCCAGGCTGTGTTTATTAAAACAATCTTAGGTCCGTAATCAAAACAATGTTTTACCATTTCCCCTCCAGGCTGGTCACAAGCTACAAGCTGGGTCATTTGACACATGTCTCGTGCACTTGAAACTCAAATTGAAACCCTGCCATTTCAACTGTACAAAGAAAAATAACTTTGCAAAGTCCCATATATATTATTCTGATTCATCCTTTTGATATTTTACTTGGACCAAAACCCAAATTCACTTGTTTTTCTCCAAGCACATATTTGGGCTACTTCCATCATTGTTCTTGGAAATGATTTTTCCCTTTGACATACGGTGCGTTCAGTATACAACCTGGTCACCACCACCACAGGCCACAGCACTGAGTCCCTTGTGGGCTGTGGGGAGTATCTCTAAAACATGTCTTCATGTGGGCTGAACAGCTGTTCAGCTTTGCAGTGTTCAGGGAAGTGTGTGTGTGTGTGTGTGTGTGTGTGTGTGTGTGTTTATATCTGAGTGACTTCTGTGTCTTCTGGGGGAAATGCTGGGTTAGCATGTTTTTTCAGAGGGTTGGGGGAATATCTGTGGTCTGTTTGCTGATATGAATAAATGTCAGAACATGTTTTGAGAAGATATGTGTATATGTTTTCATTTATCTGAGGGAGTATCCTAAGTATAGGAGACTTGGCATGGGGAGACATTGTGTCTCCTGGGCGTGGTGGGCAGGGGATATTTGCTAGGAGAAAATGGAAAGCTTATCAAAACTGGGCAAAATTTCACCTTATTGTCTGAGGGGAGGGAGAGCCAGCTGTTTTGCTGCTGTGTGCTTTGACCTGGCAGCTTCTAGAAGCTGAGGCAGCCCATCTGGGCCATGAGCAGAGAGAATGGAACCAGCTCTGCTTTTGCTCCCGGTCAAGACACTAACCTCTTTGTTTGTGCAGGTCATCCAGTGGGTCTGCTGCCACCACCAAATAAATCTCTGCTCCTCTCCATGAACCATTCACAGCCTAAGCTCCCCTCTGTGTCAGGGCCCAACTCTATCCCCCTGCCCCCTAACTAGTCTTGGCCCCATGACCTTTATTCTTGAGCCTGTCTACTCTCTCCCTTCTTTTCCAATCTTATCTCTTTTTGTTATTGTTCCTGGCTATTTCCCCCTCTCGCAGTCTGGCCACCTTAATTCACCCCATCTGATTTTATTTTGGCTCCTACCTTTTCTGTTGCTGCTTGCCTCCACTTGTCTTTGGGCCCCTGTTCCTGGCTGCTCATCTTCTCTGCCATTCTTTCCTCCCTGGCCCCTGGGTCTGTGCTATCAAATGGGAACCCAGGAGAATCACTGGCAGGTAAAGGAGACCACAACAGAAGACTGACGAGAAAGAAATGCCACGAGAAGCAGGAGCAATTAGAACTCCTTGGGAGAATTCAAATTCTTATTTTGTTTTGTATTTATTTTATATTTTTAAAAGATTTTATTTATTTATTTTTATAGAGAGGAGAAGGCAAGGAGAAAGAGAGGGAGAGAAGCATTAATATGTGGTTGCCTCTCGCATGCCTCCCCACTGGGGACCTGGCCTGCAACACAGGCATGTGCCCTGACTGGGAATCGAACTGGTGATCCTTCAGTTTGCAGACCAGAAGTCAACCCACTGAGCCACACCAGCCAGGGCCAAATTCTTTTCACTTGATCTCTTGTTAATACATAATAGGAGAATCAGGGCCAATCAAGGAATGATGCTGCCTCTGGCTTATTGCAGTGCATTTTTAATAAATGTTACAGCTGGATACAATGGCCAGATAAACTTTAAGGTCCTTCCAATGCTGAGATTCTATGGTTGGTAGAGTATTACAGCCCTAATATTTAAAAATCATGCTTTATCTACAATCAAAGGTGCCATAACTGTCCATGCCAGCT